>PVJS01004446.1:0-69089 GCA_004027185.1 Glis glis
TTCATTTATTGGTGCATTGTAAATTGTAATTATACATTTTGATATATGTCAGGGTATGAACATCATACATGCACACATTGCACATTTAGCCCTCCCTCCAATCCCACCCTATTCCCTCCCCCTTCCCTCCCTTTCATGCTCCAGATAGTGATTGAGTCTTATAGGTTTGTGTATGTACATCATGTGCTATAGTGTGTTTGATGATAGGTTTGTGGCAATGGTAGCAGGATGGGAGCTTAAGTGGCAGGTCCTACTTTGTCAGTGGCTAGTGGTGACACCCAATTGGGATCTCCTGCTGTCATGTTGCTCCCATGAATGGATGCTTGGTTTGATTACTGTCAGCCATGCAGAGGAGGAAGAAAAGTCCCTCAACAGCACCCAAGGCCATATCGTTTTAAAACTGTGATCCTGAAGAGTTTTGCCTAACAACGCGAAATCTGCAGCAGCATTGGCAGGGACTGTGCAAGTGTCTTATTTTCAGGAAGTGATCTTCAGCTCACAAATTTTGCCAAAACATGAGTATACCGAAAATATCCCTAAGTGAACTTAGAATCATTTTGGAACTGCGAAGCTCCCTAGTTAGATGAGACTTGCTGTTTTTCTTTCAGTGAATCTTTGAGAATTGAATATTACTTATTTGCTTTTTCCTTCTCAGTTTTCTTGATAAATTTTCAGCAACCTTTTCATCTTCTCTTTGTTCCAATGAAGTAGTGCCTCAATTTTAGCGATTTTAAGTGCTTCAATTTGGACCCTGTGTTTTCATCCCCCCAAACACGCCTGCTGGGAAGGAGGCTGCACTGGGTGGCTGCCTCACGCAGCAGGGTGACAGCTGCTGTGGATGCTGGCAGCACAGCTGACATCATTTGAAAAGTGAAGTGTTAGTCATTGAGGGAGTAGAGCAATTTCCTCCATCAGAGATGAACACTTGTATTAACAGACTACTTAGTTCCCATAAAAGAATCTCAAATAAGTGCTGAAACAAATCTCTTGACCCTGAAGTTGAGGCTAACCACTCCTGGGCAGGGTCAGAAGATGAAAAAAAAAGTGCTGTTAATAGAGTTTAATGGGATGAGAGCTATTTCTTACTGAGTCTTCAAAAGCCCTTAAACCACAATTAGCATGTTCTGTTTGCTTAAGAAAAATGACTTCATACATTCATAGCCATTGATCCTCATTTATTGGTATTACTACTTTAGAGACATTAATATAATAAAAAATTGGTGTGTGTCTTTAGTCTTTAGTCTGGAAGGGAAAAGACTAAAGATATATTAACATCTTAACATTTTTTGAATAACCTATGTCATTTTGATGTTATTCTTTAAACACGCTGTTTTCCATTTAAAGAAAATTCCATCCTTCCCCCTGCCTCTCTTTGCCTGGCTAATTCCTTCTCACCTTTCAAGTTTTGAGCCCTCAGTGGTGGGGACCCACTCCTGTGAGCTCCCTGAACCCACGATCTTATCCATCATTTGTCATACTTTTGCTCGTCTGTCCAGACCTTCCACCACTGCGCCAGAGCTATTCTTTCCAGTGCTTGGAACATACTAAGTACTCAACCAATAGTGGTTGGATGAATGAATAATTGAGAACTACAGGAATGAACAAATAACTGAATCACTTTCTAGTTAGTGGAAGTAGAGCAAGTCTTCCAATGTTACTTGAAACCATTGTTGGAGTTGGCTTCACCTTCACTTAGGGTGCTTTGATAAAAATGCACATTCTCAGCTTCTAACTGCAAGGGTTTTGCATGAATCATAGTGGTATATGAGGCAAACTACAAATAATTGATTGATACAGAGTGTGAAATGTGAGACAGAAAGTGGAGGGAGATGAGGATGCAGTGATAAGCAAGCTGGGTTTTATCTGTAGTCCAGGTTATGGGGAGACAGCAAACGGCTTTCACTATGGTCACATTTCTGCTGTCTGTGTAGAAACTGAATTTAGCATTGGTCCTGGGCTTTGGCTGCATGCTGGAATTATATTGGAAAGTTTTATAAATAAGTAACAATGCCAGAGTCCACCTGAGAGGTTAGGATTTAATTGGTCTGAGGCATGGTCTGGGCTTTGAGATGGTTTAAAAACTCTCCAGATGATTCTAATATAACGTCAGATTGACAATTATCAACATAGAAGAAAACATTTATCCATACAACTTGGGAATCAACTAACTCTCTTTTGACATCTCTTAAATTGTAGTTGTGTATTGGGGAAAAGCAATTAAAAACTACAATGACATATTGCTACATACCTACCAGAATGGCTAGAAAAACAAATGAACAAACAAACAAACAAACAAACAAACAGACAGACACTAGTGGTGATCCTAAAAGCTGGAGAGAATGTGGAGAAACTGAATCTCTCATACAAAGCTGGTTGGAATGTATGGCAGTTTCTTGCAAAACTAGCCATGCAACTGTTATATGACTCAACATTTGCACTCCTGGGCATTTGTTGCAGAAAAATGAAAATTTAGGTCGACAAAAATCTTGTGCAAGAATGTTCATAGTAGCTTTAATTCTGATAGTCCCAATTGAAAGCAACCTAAATATCCTTTAATAGGTGAATGGTTAAACAAATCCTAGTATGTTTATATCATGAAACTCTACTCAGCAAAAAATGAGCAAATTATTGGTATATGAAACAACTTAGATGGATTTCAAGAACAATATGCTTAGTGAAAAAAATCTCAAAATGTTCCATACTACATGATTCTATTTTTGTAACATTTTTGAAAAGATAAAACTATAGAAATGGAGAACAGATTAATGGTTCCCAGGGGACAGGGATGAGAGTGGGTGTGACTACAAAGGGGTAGCCAGGGAAGCTCCTTTGTAGTAATAGGATAGTTCTGTATTCTGATTGTGGTCCTGGTTACAGCCATCTATATGGGGATTAAATTGCACAGAGCTACACACAGCCACACCCACTCATTCATCCCCCCACCCATACATTAACACTGCCCCTGCATTGAGTGACAGCTAAAACCTGCTGAAAACTGAATAAAGTCTGTAGTCTAGTTAGCAGTATTGTAGCAATGTCAACGTCCTGGTTTTGATATTGTATATAAAATATAAAATGGCACTATGGAAGCTGGGTTAAGAGTTCACAGCACTATTTTGCAACTTCCTTTGTGTCTACAATTATTTCAAAATTAAAATACATTGCAGTTGTGTATTGATGTTCATTAGTTATATATATATATATAAAATATAAATATATATATATATATATATATATATATATATATATTGCGGTACTTGGGATTGAACCCAGGGGCATTCTACCTCCGAGCTACACCCCCAGCCCTATTTTTTATTCTTTATTTTGAAATAGGGTCTCACTAAGTTGCGGAGGGCCTCACTAAGTAGCTGAGGCTGGCTGCGAACCTGCGATCCTCTGGTCTCAGCCTCCCAAGTAGTGGGATTACAAGCATGCGCCACTATGCCCTGCTCATTAGTTATATTTTTAAAACCTTAATTCATATCCATAGTTAGATTGGAGATTTAAGTATAGTAACCATTAGTATAGTCAAGTCCATTATTATACATAGTAATGGTTCATTACTACAGTATGGACCATTGGGAGATGGTGAAAATTGTAGTAGGTGGGGCCTATTTGGAAAAAGTAGGTCACTGAGAGTGTCTCCTGGAAGGGTGTATCTTATTCCTGGCTCCTTCCTTGTACTCTCTCCCTCTCTTTCTGCTGCTTGGCTGCCAGGTGAGTAGCTTTGCTCTGCCATGCCCTCCTGCCATGATGTTTCTTCCTCTTCATAGGCCTAAAAGCAATGGGAGCAGTTGACCATGGACCCAAACCTTTGAAACCATGAGCCAAAAATAAACCTTTACTCCCTTAAGCTAATTTTCTTCCGTATTTTGTCATAGCAACAGTCCCTTAATCTTATATTGCCCATCTAACATAGCATAGTGACAGAGCATAGTGATATATACTCAGTAAAGCCTCACAAATGGTATCATTTGACTGGCCAGTTGCCTTATTACTTTTTTATGGTGATTTGTAATACATTTATTATTTATATAATTGCCGTACTTTCTTTTTTTTGCGGCACTGGGGATTGAACCCAGGGGCATTGTACCTCTGAGCTACACCCCCAGCCCTATTTTTTATTCTTTATTTTGAAACAGGGTCTCACTACGTTGTGGAGGGCCTCACTAAGTAGCTGAGGCTGGCTGTGAACCCGGATCCTCCTGTCTCAGCCTCCCAAGTACTGGGATTACAAGAGTGTGCCACCACGCCTGGCTTAATTATATGGCAACATATAATTTCTATATGTTGTTTTCTTTCTCTAAAATGATAAAAAATGTTTGTAAAGAAACTACATTTGCCAAGAAATGCAAATGACCAATAAATATATGAACAAATGTTCAACATCATCAGCAATCAGGGAAATGCAAATCAAAACTATACTGAGAGTCCATTTAACTCCAATTAGAATGGCAATCATCAAGAATACAAACAATAATGTGAGGAAATAGGAACTCTTATGCACTGTTGGTGGGATTGTAAATTAGTACAACCACTGTGAAGATCAGTATGGCGGTTCCTCGAAAGAGTAGGAATGGAACCACCATATGACCCAGCTATACCACATCTTGGTATCTTTCCAGAAGAAAGTCAGAATACTAGAGTGATACATGCATATCTATGTTTTTAGCAGCACAATTCACAATAGCCAAATTGTGGAACCAACCTAGATATCCCTCAACAGATGAATGAATGGACAAAGAAAGCATAGTATATCCACACAGTGGAATTTTACTCAGTCGCAGAAAAGAACAAAACTATGTCATTTGCAGGAAAATGGATGGAACTAGAGAATATTATGCTAAGCAAGATTAGCCAGTCTCAGAAAGTCAAGGGTCCTATGTTTTCTCTCATATGTGGAAACTAGAGAGAAAATAGGAAAGAAAAGGGACTTCAGATAAATGAGGAGAGAGGACAGTAGAATAGTGGAAGGAGACTGGAGGAAGGAGTTGAGGAAGGGGAAAGGAGGCTTGATGAAGGAAACAGTTCAAATAATATAGATACCACTACCAATCTCATCACATGTACAGGGAGGGGCCGTGGGGGGGGGATGCAGAGGGAAACACGCCGAGTGCAGGGTGCATGTATGTTTGTATCAGTTTGAACCTCTCTATGATGCATAATTACAATGCAGCAACAAAAGTATATTTTTAAAAAGTGAAAAAAGAAATACATTTCCAAAATTAATTCCTGCTATGTAGATTTTAAGCTATAAGGACTGATGAAAATATTTATATGTTCTATAAATTTATTTCGAGTTTTAAGCTACAAGTAGGTTTTACTATATTATTTTACATCAAAAGATGTTTTTAAGCTTATCTTGAAATCAGGACAAGATAGCTTAGACTACCAAAGGATATTCTTAATTTTTTTTTTTGCGGTACTGGGGATTGAACCCTGGGGTACTCTACCTCCGAGCTACACCCCCGGCCCTATTTTTTATCCTTTATTTTGAAACCGGGTCTCATGAAGTTGCGGAGGGCCTCACTAAGTAGCTGAGGCTGGCCACGAACCCCGATCCTCCGATCTCAGCCTCCCAAGTACTGGGATTACAAGTGTGCGCCACCACGCCCAGCTTCTTAATTTTTTTAATAATCATCAAACCTAAATTTGTGGGGAGGAGGAGAGCAATTTCCTTAATGTTTTCTTCTTGGTTCAACATTCCCAGACAGCAATTATAAGCCAGATATCATTTCAGTAAATGAGAAATTCTTGTTTTCATGTACTGATTGGCTTTATTACACACTAAGGTTAATTGGGAGGCTTCTCAGGCTTATCTGGGTAATGACGAACAGCTGCACCAGATTGTACTCGTCGCCCCCCTCCACATCATTTTGACAGAGCAGCACCCAAACAAAACCTTGTGATGTGAGTGTCATTAAACTGCACTGCAAACCCTGGTGGCAATTATATCTGAGAAAGCATCACAGGATGCCAGGGGGAAACAACAAACCTGAGAGGAAATGTTCAGATTAGCAGGGGTGGCCACCCCAGACCACGGCGGCTATAGGATTTGGTGACTGGAGTTCCAGTGTATTCTCCTTAACTAGATAGTTCATTTCGCATAAATAAGTGGTGCCAACTGCAGAAAAAATGTGCTTGCCTTTCCCAAATGCCCTATGTGGCAGATTTATATCCCCAACAAAAGAATCACATTGCCAATTTCAGTAGCCATGTGAAGAAGAATGCCTCTGACTCTTTGAAGTCATTGTAAAATGCTTTACTTGTCTTATAATGTCTTTAGTAACAATGGCTTATCTCTTTGAGCCCTTATTATGGGCCAATCACTGCCTAAGTGTTTCTTGTGTGTCATCTCAGTTGATCCTCTTTAAGAAACCAGGAGAGAATGAGTACGCACACATTACAAATGGAGCCTAGAGCACTTATGAAGCTGGTCCAAGGTCACAGAGCCAGTAGAAGTTAGAGCCTGGATTCAAGTCCAGGTCCATCTTTCCAAGGATACAATTTTATCTTCCTGGGTATCTTAACAGGAAATGCTTTACAGGGAACTCATTGTGAGAAAGTTGCCTGGTAGGGCAGTTATTAGGCCAACGGATACTTTTCCAGTTCAGTTACCAATTGGCCAGGTCACCAAGTGGAAAACCAGTCCTCTCTTTGCTTATCTACACAGATATTTGGGATGCTCTGCCTTCTCCCATGTGGTATTGTCATGCTGTGGTATTTTTTAGGGAAAATATTTAGGTCAAAGCAACTTTTTTAGTGATAAAGGAAGAGTTTGTCAGTGTTTCAATCAGCATGGTCGCTGCTGTAATGCAAAACACCTGGCCACCACCGCTTAGAGGAGGGAGATTTATTTGTTCACAGTTCTGGAGATTTCAAGGGTTCAATTCAAGTTAGGACAGGTTTCATCTGTGGAGTTCAGGGCATGGCAGTGGGAGGAAAGAGAGAGAGAGAGAGAGAGAGAAAGAGAGAGAGAGAGGAAGTGCTCTTCTCTTATATCATGGAGACAAAGCAAGAGAGAGTAAGCAAGGGGATTCTAGGGGGAAAAAACCATAGTCTCCAAGGCCACACCCCCAATGAACCCCTCTCTGCTAGCCACACCCCACCTTCCAAGATTACCACCCAATAAATCCATCACAAGGGATTTATCCACTCATGAGATTACAACCCTCATGATTTAATTATATTAACTCTTAACATCAATGCATGAGCTCTTTCAGAAGACATTAAATATCTAAACCATAACAGTCAGTAATGCTTTTGATGGAAGACGGACGAGTACCCTTGATGCTTCCCTTACTGGCTTCTCCTTATCCAGCGGCTTGTCTTCATTGTTCCCCTTTCTTTGGCCTCTTCCTCACAGTTTGGAACTCTCATGATGTCTCATTTGGTAGGGGCTTAGTAAACAGCCACTCATCCCACTGTCTGTTTTTCAAATAGTGCCTTTCATCCCTTTTGCTTTTTCAGTACATGACAGCAAAGAAGTAGAGTAGTAGCATAAGAGGGCAGATTTGGAGCCAGAACCACCCAGGTTCAAATCCTGGAATAGGCACTTGCTGACACTTTTGGTCAAGTCACTTAATTTCCCTGAGCTTTAGTTTTTTCATCTGTAAAAGGCAACAATGACACAACCTCCTGGATTGTTAGAAGAATTAGTGATAATTCAGGTAAAGCCAAATTCTTGACAAAATGGAATTGCTCCAGTATTAGTCATAAATAATTGTCAACAACGATTCAACTTCACTGATTTCTAATCCATTATACCTGCTCTCTTCATAATCTAGAATGTCTTTTTTCTTCACTAATCTTGGAGCTTCCTTAGCCTCAGCATTGTTTAACATCAATGAAGTCTTTTAAAACTTACACTGCTCTGTATTCTAGTTGCCAAGCACTGCACTAAGCCCCACTTTCTTAATTTTTTGCCTGATATGTTATTTAGCACCTGTGTAAACCTATGCAGCTGTGCTCAGCTATGTATAAATGTTTGCTTATGTGCTTCTGTCATATTTATTTATGGGATTCTGTGCACTGCCAATTGCTCTATTAAATTCTAAGTGTCTCATGGCCAAGGACCACCCTTTCTACTTCTACATGTCCCGGTGTCCCTCCAAGGACAGATTTCAAGAAGGTTGAAACTTAAACAAATAGCATTGCTCTAATAAGATGTTAATGATGAGTTTCTTCTCTAGGGTATTATTATATTATTATGTTCTTCTCTAGGATATTATTTCTTAAAACAATTTCAGTAATAGCAAGCATTCTATAGAAATATCCAACTGGGAGGCCTTTAGTTGGTGACTTTTCACATTGAAAAATTAAAAGAACAGGTCCACGGTTGGGAAAACAAATCAACAATAAAGCAAAAGAAAAAAAAGGGTTTAATAATCGTTATTTTCAAGAAAACTTGGGCCATACTTCCTTTGATCAGTGAAGTGATTGATAGATTGGATTAAGAACATATCAAGTCATGCATAATAGAAGATTGAGAGCCGTGTTTCTAGAGCACTTAGCTCATGCGAGGTGCCTCGCTAAGAGTTTGGTTTGTCCTGTTTCTTTCAATCTTCCCAGCACTCCAGTGAGGTCGGTGCCATGCTCCTTCCCAACTTGCAGACAAGGGAGCTGAATTATAAAAGGTTTACGCATTGTCCAGGATGCAGCTAGAAAGTGAGGGAGCAAGGCCTGACACTCAGACCCGCGTTCATCACTAAGCTATGCTGCCTCCCGCAGAGGAGGAGGGGTTGCACAGATGAGCTATAAAGATAATTTTAGTATTCCTCTTTTTCTTTTCTACAGCACAATCCCCCTGTTCCCCTTCAAAGAGAAGGAAATTCTATTAGTGTATAGAATTTGCTTAGTGTAGATAACTAAAGACAACTACAGGGGTCTTGGATGGTTTGCAAGAAAAACTGAAAAAAAAAAAAGAAAAAAATGCTTCCTGGTTGCCTTTATTTGCTGCTGTTCTCCGGAGGCCTGGCTGTCCATTCACTTCCTAGTGAGTTCCCCTAGGGGGTGTTTCCCTGTCAGGGTGAAGCTGTTAGGGACAATGTTTCATTGTCTTTCAAGTGGATAGACAGGAAACAACTTTTGCTTTCTTTCTCTTTTACCCTATCTTTTCTGTTTTCCCTCCTCCCCTATATTCTTTTGGAATAAAACAGTCTTTAACTTTTCCCAGGCGTTGGGTAACTTGAGCCCTCCTGGAGCACTGTTTGAGCAGGCTGGCTCTCAACACACACACACACCACAGCTGCTTGGGGGCCCTGCTCTTGGCAGCCTTGCGACTCCCCGCCTGCTCCTTCTGGATTTCAGGGCCCAGCAATTACAGAGCTGGGCCTGCACGTAAAACATGCTTTAATAATAAAAACATCACGTTGGTCTCTTCCAACTTCGAACATTCTGTGAGTCCCTCAGCTTTGAGTTGTAGGGAATCCAAGAATCTCTCTGAGGAGTCAGGATTATACTGTAGCTAGTTTGTGGAAGAATTCTTACATTTGTTTTATTTTACAGCAGGAGTACTGAGAGAGCTTTCAAGCCACAATAACATACTACATTTTGTAATGTGCTGGTGGAGGATGGTGGGGGAGCTGCAAAGACACTGTGCTTAAGCTTCAGGCTCCCTAAATGCATGTGTCCTGGCAGGAAGGGGCCCCATTGCACACATAATTTATATTGCTGTGTTCTGTTTCTTAAAATTGACCTCCCAAACTGTATAATCTTGTGTGTGTGTGTGTGTGTGTGTGTGTGTGCACGCACATGCATGCGTTTGTGTGCATGATATTGGGGATTTAACCCAGGGGCATTCTACCTCTGAGCTACTCCCCCAGACCTTTTTATTTTTTATTTTGAAACAGGGTCTCACTAAGTTGCTGAGGGCCTCTTTATGTCGCCGAGGCTGGTCTTGAACCTATGATCCTCCTGTCTCAGCCTCCCAAGTACTGGGAGCACCATCATGCCTGGTCCAAATTGTATAGTCTTTAAACCACTTACAACTTGGTTCTGCCCCCTGATTAAGGAACTTTTTGATCAGTAGTTCAATCTATACCGTGTTTGAATAATGCATTCCTGTTTGGAAAAAATTCAAACCCTTGAAGGTTAAATATGAGAAAGGTAGGGTAAATAATATAGAAAGCTAACATTTGGGGGTCTTTATATGTAGGAGGCACTGTTGTAAGATTTCTTTCTTATATTAATTCATTGAATTTTCACAACAAACCTAAGCAGTAAGGTCTATTATTAGCCCATTTTTAGGATGGGGAAATTGAGGTTAAAGAACTCACTCTAGAGTTCTGCTAGTAAGAGACAAAAGCTGGATTTGAACAACCAGGCAGCCTGACTCCAGGACCTACACCTTAAGCCACCGTGCAGTGTGAGGGTGAAACAAGAGCTTCTGTTTTACCTCATCTCTTTGATGTCTTTGTTCTTTACATTCAATAAATCAATGAATTTCTTTTTGCCTTAGTCTATCAGAAGACTTTATCTCTCTGCTTCCTAGAAATGATAGGGGATTTATACATGTTTAACATAGGGGATTAGAATCAAAGAATCTGCAAAATGTATTCCAACCAAAACCCTGGGAAGGGAAAGACTTGCCACGTGGCAACATAATGAGGATGGGACTCAAGTCTCACTCTGTTACCCCTCAACATGGATGCTCTGCTACAGAATATACTCACACCATAATAAGTGCATGGTATAGTGTAATATAGTATAGTAAGTAATAGTGTAATATACTATAGTAAGTAAAGAATATAGAGTAGAATTTCTATCTACATTCAGCTAAGGTTTGATTTAAACTAAGGTTCTTATCTTAAATTTCTAAAAATTAAATTTAAGTATTTCCAATTTTCTACTTATAAATAATCATATGCTTTGTTCACATCAAAAGAAATTCCAGGTTGTATTAAAAAGGGCAAACTTCTGTGACTCACATTATTGTTCTTTTAAAGAGCTATTCAATAAATAAACAACTCATATTTCAGTTCAGCATTGTTTATGTTTTCAATACATTGTTCTATAAAATGGAGAATAAATAAATAAGTTGAAGTTGTTTGTTCAGACGAGTCTAAAACATTTACTCCCATGTGAGGAACGAAATGTTGATTTTTCTTTTGATGCTTAGATGTTCACAATATTATAGTGACATTCCATCCATACTCAAGGTCATTACATATCTGAAACCCTCAGGAAACACATTGTATTATTGTTCCCAAACCACTTGAACATTATAGATTGACTGACTTAAAAAACCATATCATGGGTAAAAAGCACAAACTTGTGTTATTATAATTTTTAAGGAACCCCAAATATTTATGCTGTAGCTTTAATTGTGTATTAAATAGCTCCCTTAAATACCAAACATTTTACATAAATAAATTTCTTTATTTCTCTTGCATTCCCTGTGTCTGAAATGTGAATAATATTTTAATATTTTCTTTCAGCTCTACATTTACCTAACCCATACTGAGAATTTCCACTTTCTTCACCTTTTGTAGTAATTCCTCACTAAGCTTTTGGGCTAGAAAGGTTACTGAGAGGGCTGTCCTGACTGGCCTGGTCGTACTTCTGGGAGCCTTCCCACTTCCAACCCTTAGGCTTATCAATCTCCCTGATCCTAACAAGGAAAGAAAGAAGGCGGGGGGGGGGGCTCACTCTCTTCTTTCCTAACATCTCCTCAAGATACCACACCATGTCCATGTTCCTGGGTTTTGTTCCCTTTCATATTCTTGGAAGCAGAGGTGACCTGGGCTATCTAAGTGTCTACCTCTTTAGGTCCTGGGAGGCCTCCTCCTCTCTTATGACTGAAGCACTGACATAGGTGACCACTCCATTTTCCAAGCTCTACTAGTTTTACTTTGTGGATACTACTCACATCTGGGTCTCCTCTCAGCTCTTAGACCACTTTTCTTCTCTTCTGCCTCCTTGGTTGGGTCCTCTTCCTCCAGCCAAATCTTAAGTGCTATTTGACTTTCCAACCATATTTGGTATTCTTTTCTTCAGGGTTGCAAATCACCCTGGGTGATCTTACCCAATCTTGTGGTATGGGGGCCAACATTTTCTCTACAATTTCTGTCTTCAGCTTGATTCTTTTATCTGAGCATCAGGCACAGACTTCCAACTGATTGGTAAACTGCTTCAGCTAGAAGACCTGAAGCATCTCAGACTTGATACATCCCCAAATAAAACCATGACCTTGTCTCTAAAGCCTTGCCTCTCACTTATATTCTATAAGGACATTGGCAAATGTCATCACTATCAACACATCTATTTCATCTTAAAACACCAGAGTTTTTAACTCTTCTTTCCACTTCACTCCATTTGGGGATACTTCCCCTTAAATCATGAGAAAATATTAGACAGACTGAAATTTAGGGATAATTTACAAAATATCTGACCCAGCACTCTTCAAAAGTATCAATGTCATGAAAAGCAAGAAAGACTAAGAAACGTTTACCGGTTGGAGGAGACTAAGAACATATGATGACTAAGTGTAATGTGGTGCCCTGGCTATATCCTAGAAAAGAAAAAATACATCGATTAATAACAACAGCAACAACTGGTAAAATCCAAGGTAAATCTAGTGCAGTAAATAGTAATGTGCCAGTGCTACTTCTGTAGTTTTTTTTTTTTTTGTGGTACCAGGGATTGAACCCAGGGGCGTTTTACCTCCGAGCTATACCCCCAGCCCTATTTTTTTATCCTTTATATTATTTTGAAACCGGGTCTCACGAAGTTGCAGAGGGCCTCACTAAGTAGAGAGAGAGAGAGAGAGAGAGAGAGAGAGAGAGAAAGAGAGAGAGAGAGAGAGAGAGAGAGAGAGCTGAGGCTGGCTGCGAACCCAGATCCTCTGGTCTCCGCCTCCCATAGTACTGGGATTACAAGCGTGTGCCACCACGCCCGGCTTACTTCTGTAGTTTTGACAAATGTTTGGTGAGTATGTAAGATGTTAAGATTAGAAGAAGCTGAGTGATAGTTACGTAGGGACTCTACGATCTTGCAATTTTTCTATACATTAAATATTATTCCAAGCTGGGCGTGGTGGCGCACGCTTGTAATCCCAGTACTTTGGGAGGCGGAGACCGGAGGATCCGGGTTCGTGGCCAACCTCAGCGCGCATGCACACGCGCGTTCTCTATCTCTCTCTCTCCTCTCTCCTCTCTCTCTCTACCTAGTGAGGCCCTCTGCAACTTCGTGAGACCCGGTTTCAAAAATAAAGCATAAAAAAAATAGGACCGGGGGTGTAGCGCAGAGGTAGAACGCCCCTGCGTTCAATCCCCGGTACCGCAAAAAAAAAAAAAAATATTATTCCAAACTAAAAACTAAAAACCAAACCCAAAAACCATAGCTTCCCACTACTTCAATGTTTCTCAACTTGTCTTGAAAAATTAAGTCAGCTATTTTTTTTAATATACATGTCTGGGTCCCCCCTGCAAGACTCTGATTCAATATACCTGTTGTTGAGCCAGGGAAGCTGCATAATTGTCATGTACTGAGGTGATTCTCATACACTTCAGGTGTTGCAAAGCCACTTGTCTATAGGATAAAGAGAACTTGCCTGTAATGTTTCTCCTATATACACTTACAAGTTTTTGTAGGAGAAAATTTCACAGAAATGATAGGTAGTATTTTTTTTTACAATTATAGCTAAGAATATGGTACTTAGTAAGAAATAAATGATTCTGAGTATAAGAAATATGATTGGTAGGCTGAATAGCTTTTCACACAAAGAATCACATGAGACTTGTATATTTTATTTCTAAATACAGTATATTTTAACTTTGCCATTTGACAATAATGAGTCCAAAAGCTTATTAAATATTTATAGAGCAGGGAATTATTTCCACATCTTCATTTTGCGTTCCATTTGCTTTGAAGTGAAAATTTCCATCTGATATATATCCAGAGGATTTTCATATGGTTGTCTTGCACATGTAAGCTTCTTGTGAAACTGAAACACTGAAGTTATGGCAACAACAGTAAAAGAAAGGACCAACAACCACACACACAACAACAACAATGTGGTAAGATGTCAAGGAAAGCTTTTTAAAAATGCATTGGTTACAAAAGATTGAAAATAGAGAGGCCAAGTGTGTATGTGTATGTCTCTGTGAGTATTTGTGTGTAAAAAGCTGCTTACTGAGGCCCATGAATACTTCAAATTCATGTAGGGGTGTCAGGGCTTCCTTAGATTCTCTGAAATTGAAGGAAAATATATTTATGTATATATTCTTAGAGATTCTCAATGAGGATAGTGAATCAGAAAACATTAAGAAACACCAACCATGGGAAACTTTTGAGAAGTAATATCATAATTTTATACAAGCTAAATTGCATGTTTAAAATCAAGTAACTAAAATATAGATGCATTGTGATCAGATCTCATAACAAGAACTATTGCTAAGGTAGACCTTATTTATTTTTCCCAGTGGAGGGTTGAGGAAAGTCTTAGAATGCAATGAACATTCCCCGAAAGGTCGATCTGAGCTGGAGCCTCTAAGGATAGATCATTCATTTTTCGAATGTTTATAAAACTCTTGCTGTGGACCGGGTGAAGTTCTAGGTTTTGGAATATTTTAGTGGACAAAACAGACAAACATCTGTCTCTAATTGAATTTACATTCCATTACAGATAACGAACCATAAAAAATAAACAAAATAAGTAAACACATAGTGTTTTAGAGTGTGTGATAGAAATGCTATGGAAAGAGAAACATGGGGCAGGTTAAGGGGTTGCATCTTAAACAGGGTGAGAAGGTGGCCCTCACTGAAGAGTGACACTGGAACGAAGATTCCAAGGAGGCGAGGGCATCTGCCGAGCGGATCCTGAGGGAGAACACTAAGCAGAGGGCACGGCTGGAGCAAGTCATGTTTAGGCAGCATTGAGGAAGCTTCTATCAGGGACCAAGTGAGCAGTGAACTAGAAGGAGGGTAGGAAAGAAGCCAGAGGAGTAACTGAGGTGGGGAGGGTGCTGCAGCCATTGCAAGAACGCGAGCTTTCTCTTCACATAGGATGGGAGCCACCACAGGTGTTTTGCTTTGTGACATTTTGTTCTTACACACCCACAAGCATATACTTTAGTATACTTTTGTCAGAACTGGCAAATCAAGTCAGCACAAAATATGTAAGGTCAGAGGGCATTTGATGAAACTAAAATATGAGCCAGCTCTAAAAGTAGAGAATACGTTTATTTTCCAAACACACAGGAACGGTGATAAACATTGTCCGTGCATTTGACCTCAAATAAAATTTCAATGTATTTAAAAAAGATGAAATCATACATAACATATTATCTCACAACAGTACAAATAAAGTAGACATTAACGAGAATAGCAAAATTTTTAAATTATATTTCCATTTAGAAATTTTAAAGCACTTTTTCAAACAATGCTTGGTTTAACAAGGATATCAAACTCAAAGTTCCAAACTGCAAAAAAAAAAAAAATTAATAATGAGAAAACCACTCTGTATTGAAATCTACTTGATATAATCAGTATCGTACCCAGCCAGTAAGACAAATTTAAAGCCTCTCAGGATAGCTTTTGTTGAAGCTATGGCATTGCTTAGGAAGGAGTGGACCCTGAAAGTTGGGATAGGAACATGCAGGTCCACTTTAATGTAGAAATAGAACCTCTAAACTCAGCTGACTTTGCTCTCTGACTAGGAAGCTTGTCTCCCTTAGCCAGAAGAACTGGCCATGGCCTCCCCATGCAGGGGAATTTAGAGGACCGCAGGATTTTAAGCAGAAAAATAATAGAGCTTGCATTTTATTTGTTTGTTTTTGGCACTAGGGATTGAACCCCTGAGCATTCTACCTTCGGGCTACATCCCCAGCCCTTTTTATTTTTTATTTGAAACAGGGTCTCACTAAGTTGCTGAGGGTCTTACTAAATTGCTGAGGCTGACTTTGAACCTGTGATCCTCCTTGTTTTAGCCTCCCAAGTACTGGTATTACAGGCATGCACCACAATGTCCTGCAAAGCTTATGTTTTAAATGGATTACTCTTGCTGTTGTGTTTCAAGAGACACTAGGGGGCAACACTTCATGGTAGGAGACTAGGAGGCTATTACTACAGGGACTCAGAGAAGACCCAAACTGGGGCATCCTAGGAGCAGGGGAGGTAGTGAAAGTCTTGAAATATTCGGAAAGCAAAGCCAGCATGTTCTGGCTGAGGGTGTGGAAGGTGTAGGGCAAAGAAAAGAGTCAAGGATGACCCTAAGGTTTTTGGCCTGTGCAAGCAGAAAGATGAAGTTGTTCCCTTTTGAGATGGAGAAGGCCTCCGGTGGAGCAGGTTTGTGGGGAAGATCAGGAGCTCAGTTGTGGACCTCTTGAGTTTGGGAGGTTAGGCATCCAAGTGGAGACAGGGAGGCAGTTGGCTCTATGAAGCTAGAACATACCAGAGAGGTCTGCAATGGAGATGTAAGTTTAAGATTCATCAGTATATTAATGATGAGGGGACTTGATAGATCAGCAGGGGAGTGAGGATAGTTGGAGAAAAGGCCAAGGATGGAACTTGAGGCTCTCAAGGCTAGGTCATCAGGGAGAAGCAGAAGAACCACCTAATGAGACTAAGAAAGAGTGACCTGTGGCCGGGCGTGGTGGCGCACACCTGTAATCCCAGTACTTGGGAGGCAGAGACCAGAGGATCCGGGTTCGCGGCCAGCCTCAGCTCTCTCTCTTTCTCTCTCTCTCCTTAGTGAGGCCCTCCGCAACTTCGTGAGACCCGGTTTCAAAATAAAGTATAAAAATAGGGCCGGGGGTGTAGCGCGGAGGTAGACCGCCCCTGGGTTCAATCCCCGGTACCGCAAAAACAAAACAAAACAAAACAAAACAAAAAAACAGTGACCTGTAATGAGGAAAACCCAAGTGTGATGTTCTGGAAGCCGTGTGAAGAAACTGTGTTAAGGAGGAGTGAGTGATCAACCTTGTCATATGCTGGGATGACAGATCAAGTAACATAAGTGAGAAATGACTGTTGGATTCAATAAAATGGAAATTACTAATGATTTGGTCAAGAACAGTTGAGTAGAGCTGGGTGTGGTGACGCATGCCTGCTGAGACAGGAGGATTTCAGGTTTGAGGCCAGCCTCAGCAACTTAGCAAGACCCTCTTTCAAAACAAAAAATAAAAAGCGCTGGGGGTGTAGCTCAGAGGTAGAATGCCCCTGGGTTCAATCCCCAGTGCTACTACCACCAAAACAAGCAAACATACCCCCAAAACAGTTGAGTAGAGTCTAAAGCGGTGAGGGAAAAGCCTGATTCAGGGTATTGAAGACAGAATGGGAGGAAAGGAACTAGAGAGAACCAAGTGGTCTGCTGCAAAGGGGAGTTAACAAATGGGGCAATTAATTATTAATAGAAAAGGTGAGGTCAAAACAACTGGGTGTAGGGTTTTCTTTTTCTGTTTGTTTTTGTGTTTGTGTGGGTGCTGGGGATTGAAGCCAGGGGTATTCTACCTCCAAGCTACTTCCCCAGCCCTTTTTATTTTTTATTTTGAAACAGGGTCTGGCTAAGTTGCTGAAAGTCTCTATAAGTTGCTGAGGCTGGCCTCTAACCTACGATCCACCTTGTCTCAGTCTCCCAAATACTGGGATTACAGGCTTGCACCATCATGCCCGGTTTTCTTTTTCTATTTAATATGGGGCAAATAGCAGCATTTTTCAATCCTGATGGAATTATCCAACAATAATAAATGAATGGCATAAAAGATAGAGAAGAGAATTGGTGGACTGATATTCTTGATTATGCAAGAGAAATGGGATCTAGTATATAAAGGAAGGGGCTGACAGGAGAATGGAAATTTCATTTATGGAAGAGGTGGGAACCCCAGTAGTTGCTTTGGTAGAAGACTGTGAAAGTTTTCTTTTAATTGCTTCTACTTCCTCAGGAAAGTGAGAAATAAGGTCTGTGACTAAGAGCAAGGATAGTCCAAGGTTTCTATGAAGATATAAATATGGCAGGGACTCACTACTTTTGAACTCCTTCAATTAAATAGTATTTATTAGCCAGTTTCATTTGAGCAGAATCAATGGAAGCAAGATTTCAGTTTGAGAAATACCATCAGACTGTGCTACAAAGAATGTCTGCCATATGCTAGTCATATCTAGCTGTTTGATATGTAGATGATACTCCTCCGGAACTCAGCACACACGGAGGGAAACGCCAGGGCCTCGGTCCTTTGAAAAAGGCTCTAAAAAGAGGGCGACTTGACTTATAACAACTGCATGAACTGCTCCCAGATGCTTCTGGGTGGAAATAATGCAGGCAGATTCATCTTGACCCCAGAGGTCTAACTCCACCCTGAGTTTAATTTTCTTTCCTTTTCTCCACCCTGTGAGTTTCCTGAAGCAAATATTCATGTTCAGCGCCTGTGTCTCTTCCCATTTAGCTGTCAGGTTCGTTTAGCTATGCAAAGTCACTACATTCTCACTGCTTTTAAAATTTGATGATTTTCCCTAGTGTTCTCCTGAGATTCCTCATGGCGGAGCACCTTCATGCATCCTTCATGGAGAAGCAGCTCAGCACCTGGGGCTTCCTGAGAGGCGGTGGCACACTCTTAGACAGAGAAACACATTAGGAAAGTGATTTTATCCAGCCAGTTAACTGTGCATTCTTCTATTTAGATCTTCAGAATATATGAAGCACCTCACTCATGAAGGCTTTTTTGAGAAAAGAGAGAAATAGTAAATATATTTTAAAAAGGAAATAGTAGCTCTGTGATTTTTATCTATATTTTGGATAGTTATCTATAAACAAAATTTAATTTGTTACCACATTATGTGTCTGTGTGTGTGTGTGTGTGTGTGTGTGTGTGTGTGTGTAAAAATCTGAACAGATCCCATGACCTTTCACTCACTCTTGTGTAATAGGCAATTCTACATCATCTTAATTAAAAAAACACAGAGGCTGAGACAGGAGGATCACAGGTTGGAGGCCAGTGCATGTAACTTAGTAGGACCCTGTTTCAAAATAAAAAAATATAATAGGGTTAAGGGTGTAGCTCAGTGATAAAAACCTCCTGGGTTCAATCCCCAGTACCACAAACAACAACAACACATGGAGAACCATCTCTCAAAATGCCCAGTCCAAGATATTAACCACTACAGTCTCCATTAGAGATCGAGCTTCTTCTTGTCTCCCTCACCACTGCAGACCTGTTCTTGAAGGGTCTGTGGGCTTCTGCTGTCTTTCCCCACTTCCTCAGGCTGGCTGATGAGCCCAGGGTGGAAGGGAAGGTGGAAGAAGGAGACTTAGCAGTGGTGTGTTGAGTACTAGCTCCTGAGAGCCAATTGTTAAAGACCAGGAATGTTATGAGCTGGTTGTTAAACCATTGTTAGCTTGAAATCAGTTTGAATGGGTGTATTTACAACACAGAGATTAGCAAAAGCTGCCAATCAGGGCTTTGCAGGCTTCTGGAGAGTTATTTCGCCAGCACGCCACTGGGGTGGGGAATAGGAAATTCTCCCTGGCCTGTGGTGGCTTTGAACTCTTTAGGCCTGGCAGACAGTTCTCCTGACTCTTCCCCTTACTTGTGAGTACTTTGGAGTACTCTCTTTGGAGGCCCTTATAGTCAAGTTCCCTTGTCGCGTCAACCCTGTGATAAGATGGGCTGTCCTTTGCCTGGCTGCTCCCACTTCTCAATCAGCTTCTGGTTGTAGATGATCAACTCCATTGACTCCTGTTGTTGGGGGTCTCTGGGCTCCCTGGGCAGGATTGCCCCTTATATTACTGCAGAGAAACTTTCCTATTAGATTTTGTTTCCTATTGCTGCAAAATCTCTACAAACTTAATGGCTTACAACAACACACATTTATTGACCCAGTTTCCATGGATCAGGAGTGTGGTGGGGGCTCAGCAGGCTCTTCGGTGCAGGGTCTCACAACACTGCACTCCAGGTGTCAGATGAGCTGCATTCCTTTCTGGAACTTGAGGTCCTCTTCCATGCTCATGTGGTTGTAGGAGGAATTCAGTTCTGAGCAACTGTAGGACTGAGGTTCTTGTTTTCTTGTTGGCTGTCAGCCGAGGGCTGCTCTCAGCTCCCAGAGGCTATCTGCAGTTCCACTTATGTGTCCCTTTCACTGGCCCTAAGACAATATAAAACTTAACTCTTTCAAAGACAGAAGATTCTCTCTATCCAGCTCATTAAGATGGGATGTGATGTAATGTAATATAATGTAATGTAATGTAAAGTAATGTAATGTAATGTAATGGTAGGAGCAACTATCCTTCCATCAGTGATGTCCCTTTCCCTTGCCACACGATATAACAAAACCAAGGGAATGACAACGAGTTGCCTTTGCCACATCCTTCTGGCTGGAAGTAATTAACAGGTTCTGTCAATATTCAACAGGAGGGGACCCTACAGGAACAAGACTTGTTGGAGGCCACCTTAGGGTACATTCACCATACCTACCACAGGTGTTCTATCTGGTCTTTGAGATTCATAGAAATTTAACCCACTGTCAGAGGGGAACAAAGTTTCTACCAAACACAGCCTCAGCTTTCTCTTTGTCCTACCACTGAAGCAGTCTGTTGGTCTCAATCCTTTTGGATTTCTGGGCAGGAGTTCAACACATGTCTACCGTGTTCCCACTGCAGGGACCACACGTAAATCCCTCTGATGGCCACTTTGAAACCCAGTGTCTTTAGACTTAAGGAAAAGGAAGTAGAAAGTGACATTGCATTCCTACCCTTGGGGTGAAAAAGGGATTTTTAAGATACACTCAAAAAGTCACTATTTTCATTTGGTCTTTGTCTTTTCCTACCCTACTATAGGATGGACATAGGAGTTGTTATTCTTCAGTTTGCTTATCTGCTAAGTGAGCACAGCAATGCCTTAAAAATTAAGAGATGAAACTGTTGGTAAAATTTTTTGAGGCCTCTAAAAAATAGGCTTAGCTATTAGTTGTGATGAGCCAATTTACCATCATCAAAACTTCTAAACATTAAATCAAATACTCTTTGTCTAAGTTATTTTTCTTCCAAAGTTATGATGCAGGCTCAGCTGAAAACGTATTTGCTGAACACAAGCTACATTGATGACTTGTATTGAACACGGCTTAATGTTGAATTGTTGATTGCATGTTTGACATTCTTGGAAGTCAATGCTCACTTCAGTGGTGTACATTCTGCCTAAAATAGACACTAATTTTCCTCATTATACTAATTTTCTACATTAATATCCTAGACATAATGATACATAGACATGCTGGGCATATAAACCATGCAGGATAGAAACTCAAGGCAAATGTAGACATGCTGAAACCAGCATTCATAGCTGGGAACCAACTGGGCAGCGCTGCAGGAGGCCACCCATTTCAGTGAGCATAAGGATTAGGTCAAAGTCACCAGCAGGGATAGTCCCTGCAATCAGCAGCTAGAGTTGTCACTCAGTGACCAGGCCTGAGGGAGCTGGTGCCCAAGGGACTCTCATTTGAGCTTTACTTTTCAGCACTTGAAAGGCAAATTAGAAAACAGCAACACGGCTACCTATTAAACTTAATTATTTATTGGTTGCCAACGGACCTGGGCCATTTTGGAAATGCACAACTTTGAGTTGCTTTTGGTAGATAATAGGAGATTTCAACTAGTTTGGTGTGGGCGAAAGTTGGCTTCTTTCTCACCACCTTGATTTCAGGTGCTGATGAAAGAAAGTCTCAAATTCTGAGTCCTACACACACATTTGTTACCAGAGCCAGGCCAGTTCAAACCACCTGTACTTAAAAAAAATAAATTTTATTGTGTATATTGGATGTTCACACCATGAAGTTATTAGATGCAAATAGTAAAATGGCTATTATAGTGAAGCAAATTAACATATCCATCATCTCACATGGTTACTTTTTTGTGTGTGTGACAAGAGCAACTAAAATCTACTTATTTATTAAAATCCCATAACACAATACAATTCTATTAATTGTAGTCTTCATGCTGTACATTAGATCTCTAGTTCATTCTATGCATCTGCTACTTTGCATGCACCTGCTTTTTAAGCCCAAGGGTGTCCTAGCGCTGTCTTTAGAGTGTTTCAACACTCTTGCATGGAAGCTTTGTTTATTGGAGGCAAACATGCTGATTTCCTGGATGCAGGATCTAGTTACCCTGAAAGTTGACGTCAAATAATCAGAAGTCTGTGATCTTCTAGCTGGTTATAGCATCAGGGCACAGGACACAGGCCTGAAACCATTTTATTTGCTAATCTGTATACCTAGCATGCCATTAATTTCATCAATGAACACCCACTTCTAATATTTTTATGCTAATTTCCTAGCCTCTGGTGCAGAAGGAAGGATAGACTTGTGTTTCCTAACTGACTACTAACTAACTAGCTAACTAACCAGCCCTTAGTGTGGGAATTTCTGCTTAGGACCAGACAATAACAAGGTTCTACTGAAACTAACATAGGTTATTTATGCTGAAATAATTTAAAGCAAAACACAGACATCATAACAATGTGCATTTATTGTATTACACATAGTCACATTTTCTACTAAGTATCAGTTCTCCCAGAGCAGGCAAGCACATCTTTGAAAATAAAATACTTGAGGGAATATTACATTAATCTCTCACACCAGAGCTTATTTCAGCTGTGGACCAAGGGGGAACATAAATTTTGTTGTTGCACTTCATTCTTTTTCCATTTCTGAAATAAACTTGGCAAAAAGACTGCAGGCTCCCCATCTTCACTAAGCTGCCTCAAACTGTTGGCTGCTCTTCATCTTTGTGTGTGTGTGTGTGTGTGTGTGTGTGTGTGTGTGTGTATGGTACTGGGGATTGAACCCAGGAGCATTCTACCACTGAGCTATGCCCCCAGCCCCTTTTATGTTTTAAAAATTTGAAACAGGGTCTTGGTGAGTTGCTGAGGCTTGAGTTTGAGGATCACCTCAAACTTGTGATCCTCCTATCTCGGCCTCCCAAATACTGGGATTATAGGAGTGTGCCACTGCGCCTGGATAGCTCTTCATCTTTTCTCAGTGGCATTAGCAGAAAATTGATGCCTCAGACATGGCCTTTGTTCCAGCATAATACCATCTCTCTAGCAGAGACGTGTTCTTTATTTTATGACTGCAATCCCAGGTTGACCCCAAAGTAAGGGACCACCCTGTGTCGCTCTCTGTGTCTCGTCCCTTCCCTTTCTCCTTCTCCACTGCTTGCTTGCCTTCTCTCTCTCATTTCCTGCATTTTATTTTATTTATTTTTTTTTAATTTTTTTTTTTTTTGCGGTACTGGGGATTGAACCTAGGGGAGTTCTACCTCTGTGCTATGCCCCTGGCCCTATTTTTTATGCTTTATTTTGAAACTGGGTCTCATGAAGTTGCGGAGGGCCTCTCTAAGTAGAGAGAGAGAGAGATAGGGAGAGAGAGAGAGAGAGAGAGAGAGAGCTGAGGTTGGCCGCGAACCCGGATCCTCCGGTCTCTGCCTACCAAAGTACTGGGATTATAAGCATGCGCCACCACGTCCGGCGTCCTGCATTTTATTTTAAAAAAATTAATAAGAATCCATTGCTTGCTTCTTTGTAAGAATTGCACTAAGCTACTGCTACAAAGGAAGCTGGTTAAATTTTTATTATTCTGTGTCATAGAAAAGACCTTTCAAGTATAGCAGCTTCTATTGTTTCTACTGCATGTTTTAAATGTTCCAAATCTACAGGGTACCCCTTGGCCAGCAGCAGTGTGTCTGGGGCTGCACCCTCCCCACACCTGGTGTCCTAGACCTTTTCTTGGGCCCTTTGTTTCCTTCTGCCAGTTGTCATGGATCATTAGCTCCCTTGGGTAAGCACTGAAGCACTCAGGTTGCTTTGGGTCATTTATTTATGCTTTCATTCAATCATTAAATATTTACGGATCGCCTCTCCTCAAGAGGAAGAGGATACACATAAAAATGAGGGGAATGCATTTTCTAACCACAATGAGACACTTTATATAGTCTTTCTTACACTAATGCTTGAACATTTCTCTGGAGCTCCTTCCCCTACACAATTGAGCACCTGGAGAATGGCGTGTTAATTCCACTTCAAGAAGCTATGGGTTCAAACCAAATACCTAGGGGCTAGAATTAACCTTAGCCTTTTTTCTTCTTCTCTCTCTCCTTACCTTTTCTTTCTTTTTTTTTTTTTTAAATTTGTGTTCAGAACTGAACTGACAACTCAGTTAAGTGAAGCAAACAAGGAATTCCCTGGTGGTACCAACTCAAGATGAATCATATCAAGAAAGGAAAACAGACTTCTCGTCTGGAAAGCAATGAAGACCTTGGACCTAGGCAGCATGGCTCAGTGGATGAACGGGGAGGGACGAGACAGTGAGAGATTGGCTGAATCACCATAGCTTTCTATTGTGCCTTTAGACAAAATGGAGAGAAAATATCTCTTTGATTCACAGAGAAGATATATTGAGTAATGAACCCCCCCCCACAGTGCTCATCTCAAACAGGTGCTCAGTAAATAAATACTTGTTTGCAGAAGTAATGTTTGACTAGAATTGCCTCTAAGGCACCTTTGTCTGATCTTTCAGTATTTTATGGACCTCCTGGCATAGCCTGCGCCAGCTTCCTTAGAGGTCAGTCTCCACAAGGGCAAGGCTTCTAATACCCAGTAAGATGAAGGATGGCATAAACATTCAGTATCTTGAAGATTTGAGTAAACACTCAGTGTCCCCCCTCTAACACATGTCTATAAATAATCTTGGTTTGTTTCTTGGAGATGAACCAAATGCTTTAGTGAACGGTGGAATAGTCTCTCTCCCTTTGCTTGTATAGACCTGGCCAACTTAAAAATAAATGTTTAGTTAAGATGATCTCCCGCTTGACCCTTCTGAAGGTACAGGAAGCAGCCTAAGTGTAGTCATTCATGGCCATAGGTTGGAATGTTTCTATGTAGGTGGAGAGAAGTATTCCCTAAAGGCCTTCTTGTTCACTAACTGGTTGGACTCAAGCCTCTTAGCATTTGCCCAGTGCTCAGCAAGTGGAAACCTGTGTCATAATAGACACATTGGCTCATCGGGAATGGATTTTACTTTTTTTCTTTAGCATAGCACATTAAGATGCTTGTAACTGACAAGTGAGTTTGGCTTAGCATTCAGTGCTATGGCTGATTATAGCAAGTTGTAAAAATCTTGTGGGGTATTCAAAGGATAAAATGATGGCTGAGCTTATAAAATGTGGCTGCTCACTTTCATTTTCCTGCAGTCGTCTAGTTCAAAAGCTTTCAGGGTATGAATAGGTAAAGCGACTTATCAAGAACCAATGGAAGGATGATATTTGTAGTTAAATTCCATCTCTGATTTAATATATAAATTTGGGCAGCCATCTTCCCCATCCAAGAATTAATTTCTTAATCTTGTGACAGTGTGCCATTAGGAGCAGAGTACGATTTCCCCTGGTGTCCCAGGATCGTCAATAGGACCCAAAATGGAGAATAGGACTTCAAATTCTAAGCTCAGAGAACTGCAGCTATGGGGGCCTGCTATCTCCTTGCAGGGCTTCCTGCAGATTATTATTCCAGCAGACTCTCCCATACCACTCTGCTGTCCCCCACACCTGCTGATATAAGAAACTGAGAAGAGAAGCCATTTGGGGGAGCAAAGTGTCCATTTCCTCTCCTCGTTTCCTGTTGGAGGCAAGAGAAGAAATGTCCAAGAGACTCATTCATAAACTTAAAGGAGGCTAAAAAGGCAAACTGACACTTCATTCCATGTCTGCATGTCTGCCTTTGAGCGGATAGGGGTGTGTGTGTGTGTGTGTATTTGTGTGTGTTCACATAAGTGCATGTGTGGACACTTGCATGTTGGAGAGGTCACCAGGGTTTCTCATTGTCCCTCTTCCCCATATCAGTATGTGTCTCTCTTCCAGAGATACTGACATGGCTCCCACAAGTATCTGTTGCAGACCTAGGAACTGGCCATGGAGGTTATATGAGGTTGGGGTGTTCAAATATTAACTGGGAGGCCGTTAGATTGAGGTGGCCCCCGATTCTTACATAAACAAACCCAAACCTAATGCAGCATTTAAAAGAAAATGAAACTTAAGCTCAGCCAATTATAGGTAGACAGCTGGGCATGAATTATATTGTCTTGAACTTCCCACTGAGATAGTCCAAATAAGGCTGTTGCTCAAACTGGAGCCAATCAAATAATTTTCTTGCTTCCACACTTACCTTATAAAAACTCTTCTTGCCGGGCGTGGTGGTTGCATGCTTATAATTCCAGTACTTGGGAGGCTGAGACAGGAGGATCACAGGTTCGCGGCCAGCCTCAGCTACTTAGGTCCTCTGCAACTTAGTGAGACCCTGTTTCAAAATAAAGAATAAAATATAGGGTTAGGGGTGTAGCTCAGAGAGGTAGACGGCCCCTGGGTTCCATCTGCAGTACCACAAAACAAACAAACAAACAAACAACAACAACAACAAAAACTCTTCTTTTTGCCCCTTCATCAAAGATCCAAACTTCTGGTTTGGAGCTGCCCAATTCATGAACTACTGTCTGCTGAAAGAAACTCTTTAAAATTTAAGCCAAAGTTTGTCTTTTAACAGGGGCACCTGTCTCTACAGGAATCCCCCAGTGAGAGACCAAAGAATGTGACACGCTAGTGCCAGCTGGAGCAGCCCGAGCTGCATGGCATTTTGCGAGGAGCTGCCAGTGCTCCGGGAGGGAGTGTGCTGGGAGCCTGCAGCACGGTGGCGCTGAGGCCAAGCAGGGATGGCATTAAGGAGACATCTGCAGCCCGCTCTGTCCTGCCCAGTGGTAGACGCCACAGCCCAAGAAGAGGGAGGAAAGTGCTGTGGGAAGGGAGAAGAAAGTTCTGAATTGGACGTATCATTAATTCTTAATAAAATAAAGTGACTGAGAAGACATGGGGTAGGGCTTATATGTTGTTAGGGAGGGCTTGATATAGTGTAGGCGAGGACAGTAGTTATTGGATGAAAATGAAATGGCTTCATATTCATAGCCTAATGACTTGAGTATCTTTAATACCTCCTCATACTTTATAGTCCTCTCTTCTTCCTGTCATTTGGTGCTTGCTGCCTGAGGCCATTCTCTGAAACTTTGTCTCTCTCACAACCCAATACCATTTATGACATTTTAATTTTTTTGTGGTACTGGGGATTGAACCCAGAGCATTCTACCTCTGAGCTAGACTCCTATCCCTATTTTATTTTTTATTTTGAAACAGGATCTCACTAAGTTGCTGAGGTCCTCTCTATGTTGCTGAGGCTGGCCTCAGACCTGGGATCCTCCTGTCTCAGCCTCTCAAGTACTTGGATTACAGGTGTGTGCCATCACATCCTGCTCAATTTAGGACATTTTAAATTCAGGTTGAATATCCCTTATTCAAAATGCTTGGGACCAGAAATGCTTCAGATTTTTTATTTTTATTTTTTGATGTTGGAATATTTGCATATACATAATGGGATATCCCAGGGATGGGATCCAAATTTAAATACAAAATTTACATATGTTTCATACACCTTATACATATAGCCTGCAGGTAATTTTACACAATATATTTTTTAAACTTTTATTGGTGCATTATAGTCTCACACCATAATGTAGTTCATAGTGATAGTGACATACATGCACACAGTTTTATACAATATTTTAGTGCTCCTGAATTTTGACTGCATTCTGTCACATGGAGTCAGATGTGGAATGTTCTACTTGTGGCATCATGTCATCCCTCAAAAAGTTTCAGATTTTGAAGGATTTCAGATTTTGATGTTCAGATTAGGGATGCTCAACCTGTACTTGACTCTGTATACTTCAATTTTACAAACCCTTGGAATTTGTGTCAAATCTTATCTCCTCCCAGAAATCTCCATCCAGGCCTACTTGTCACCCTACCCCCACTGCCCTCCACCATCTTGGTATTTTCTAGAATCCACCCTTGCTTTCATTCCAATTGATCACACCCTAGCTCAGGCCCACATCTAACCTTACCTTCTGGTGGTTACTACAGAGTGCCCAAGGACAACTGGCGGAGGTCTTGCTGCATTCAGCTAGCACACACTCTAGGACAGTATCAGCCTGACTGAAACAGGACTGTATCGGTCTAGAGGGAAACCTTTTTAAAATTGCACTAGGGCTCACTTAGCTCACGAGGTGTGCACCTTTGTCCATGTCTGCTCAGAGGGAATATCTTTTTCTAAGTTGCCTGAAGGTGACTCTCTACCTCTTAACCACCCCCACTTCCACTTCAGTCTCTCCTGATTTCAAATTATCCTACACACAGCAGATAGTTCAATTTTTAAAAATTCAAGCAAATCTCTTTTTGTACATAAAAGACACCTTCAAGGGGACCGAGTATTGTATCGAGTATTGTAGAAGGGCTGAGAAGGGACAGCCTGCATGTGGAGTGAGATGAAAAGCTTCCTCGCACAAAAGGCCTAATGTGTACACAAATACTATGGGGCACAGTTACCAGGCAGACTGTGATTCAGAGGTCTGGGTGGGACCTGAGGGTCTGAATGTCTAACGAGTGCCCAAGTGACACTGGTGATGCTAGTCCAAGGACCACACTTTAAGTGGCAAGAAAATCTCATTTTTTTCTTCACAAAGATTCCTAAAAGGGAAATATTTTAAATCTGCTTTATGAATGAGGGCATTGAGGGTCAAACTGATTAAATAATTTGCTCCAGGTAACATGTCCTTAGTAGAGGCACAGGGACTAGAATTCAGGTCAGCCTCATTCAAGACCTCTTTTCCACCACTGTAGTATTGGAGGGAAGAAAATGGACTTAAGGAAGTCTTCCACTTAGGGAGTAAAGCAGGCACACTTGGGGATGGGTTGGCCTTGATCTTCTCTTGATCTGGTGAAGAGGTCACTTGATGCTAGACACGGAGTCTGGGGTGAAGCAATGAAAAGTTGAATGTGATTTGGGATAGTATGGGACAGCTGCAGGAGGAGCAAAGAACTTGCAGGGCCCAGATAAGTTGGGGAGATTGAATTTGCCAAAGCGCTAAACTAGGGGTTACCAAACTCTACATTAGAATGATCTGGGGATCTTTAAAAATTTTAGGGCTTAGGTTATACCTCAGACCAATAAAGTCATAAACTCTGGGACTGGAACATACACATCAAAAGGATTTTTTTTAGAACCTATCTAGATAACACCAAAGTTTAGAATATTTTGGGAGACAGTGCTGTGGACTATTTCCTTCCAATGTGGCAGGGAAAAGTGTTTCATTGTTTATGAAGAACCAAGGATCACAGAAGAATAGTATTCAGGTTTGGCAAATTTCTCTGTGTAGAGCCAGACAGTACATTAAGTATTCTAGGCTTTGTGGGCCAAGAAGCAAAACTGAACATATCAGGTAAATGCTTATATAGCAAGAAAGATAATAAATTTCCACAATTTTGGATGCAATTATAAACTTTATGAAAATGGAACTCTGAAAGTCATATTTTTACATTTCATGAATTTATGTTTCTTTTGATTTTTTTCAATCATTTAAAAGTGTAAAGATCACTCTTAGCTTGAACATCAAACATAAATAGGCAGCAGGATAGATTGGGCCCCCCGGGTTAATGTTTGCTGAATCCTGGTGTAGTTAATGATATATTTTTATGAGTCCAAAGAAGGCATCAAAAATATGCATCTAAATAAAAATAACGGGCCTTTGAAAAATCATTGTACTTTCCCAGGATGATGTGGAAATTGAATGATGACATTTTGAGGAAAGCTTAGTGGCTGAAAAAAAAATGGATGACCTGCATAGAGTATAATATTTTGATTTGATATTAAAGCATCTTGGTTGTATTTTTTTTTCTTTTTTTTTGGTGGTGGTACTGGGGATTGAACTCAGGGGCAGTCTACCTCCAAGCTATACCCCCAGCCCTTTTCTTTTATTTTTTTTGTTTTGAAACAAGTTCTTACTAGGTTGCTGAGAGTCTTGTTGGGTTGTTGAGGCTGTCCTCGAACCTGCGATCCTCCTGTCTCAGCCTCCCAAGTACTGGCATACTTACAGGCGTGTGCCACCACACCCAACTGCATCTTGGTTTTTAACCAGACGTCAGTTCTCTCCAGACCCTTGAATTGTTAGATTTCTGGCTAGAGTGCAGCCTTCTTGTACTTGTAATTTGTACATTTGGATACAGAGATTATAGGCCAAAAACTGAAATTTTATGTAAATGCTGTCTGGATCATTAGGTGGGTAGTATGAAATACTTTAGAGAGATTGGAGAAATTACTCTACTGTCTTGAGGCATTTTACACCTAAACCACCCTGAATTATCACACTAATCACTTCAGTGAAAGTTTCTCAGTAGCAAAAAACACAGTGGGGAAAAAATTTTAAGAAACAAAGGCGCCTTAGGACCTGAAGTTCTAAATATTGCAATTGTAGCTTACTTGCAAAAATGGTTAGTTGGCCTATTTCCTGTGTATGGAAATTTTCAACTGTAACCAGAAGTTACCAGAAAATAAAAACTCTTCCATTCGTAGTTTGCCTTGAGAATTCACCAGGCATTGAAGAGAGCCCTCTGCTGTTAGTTTTATTCATTGCAGTAAAATTTGATTTATATTGTTTCATGCCCTTCCTTGAACCTACTCAGGTTTTTTTAATGTTTCTGTTATAATTGTACATTTCACATAACAAAGAAAACATAAATTCTACGATGCCAGCTGGCATGGTTAATAATCCGTCAATTCTGCCCTTTTTGAACTCTACCACGGCATTGGAACATCTGGCGCTTTCCCATTTCCATGTTAGAGTGGGGTTTTGACCTCTATTTCACTTTCAAATGGGTCTCCTTGGCAGAATAACTCTTCTTTCTTGATTAATTTTACCGTTCACGCCCTTAACAGGGAATATGAGGCTTTAAACCTAATGCTTTAGAAGGGAATTGTGCAATTTTCAAAGGAAACTATGACTCTTCCCTGCTCCTTAATCACCTTTGTTAGAGTCTTCTATCCATTAACTGCCAATGCTCCTTGAGTCTTCCTCTTTACACCTGTAACTTTTTAAAATCCATTTGCTGCACCTGAAGGCTCATCTATTCTCACAATCCTGGTTATGTCTAAACCATTAAGCTTTTAAGTTGTGTTATCTCCAGGGCACTGGAGGTGGGGCAGGGAGCAACATATAAATAAAAAAGGTTTCATCTGGCCCTCTCCTCCAGCTTTTCCCCATAGTTGCATAATAGTTTCTCGTCCTTAGTTACACTTTCTCTTTGCCTATCTCCCTTCCCTCTCACCAGAGTATCTCCACTCCCTGGAGCTCAACATTTGGAAGTTTTTTCATCTTCTCTCATTCCAGATCTACCACTTTTATTTCCTATCTTTTCTATCCCCACTACCATAAAAACCCCTCATCGCTTCATGTCTTCATAGCTGTTTTAGCATGTAAATTATTTTTAGCCTCCAGCATCTTTTCCTGTTACCTGCATAGCATGTGCTCATCATAGCCTTCTTCCTAAAGAACACCTCTTTAACCACTTTTCCCCTCCCAGCCTGCAATGCTTTTTCATTGCTTAAAGATTCCATTTAAAAACTTTCACCCTGATATTCTGGGCTCTTTAAATTCAGACTTGATATCTCTAGCCTAACACCCTCCTCCTACAAGGCTTATTTCAGTCAGGGCTGCCTTCTTGCTGCCCTCCCCACACCAGGCTGACAGTCCTGCCTCAATGCTTCCTCATCCTGCTCCTGTCTGGAATGTTTTCTCTGCTTACTAAAATCCTACTCCCATTTGAAATACTAGTGTTTCCATCAGATACCTAATAATCTTGCCAATATTGATATATAACCCTTTATCGGCTTTTTGGCCAGCATTTATTAATAGTACCATATGTTCACTTTTAAATCATATTTATATTTACTTTATTTGTATTTGATATGTGTGTATTCTCTTGAGTACTGTTAATTCTTCTTCACTATATCTTGCCTCACTCATAAAGCTTTATGTTTCTGATGATAAGAATATAGTCTGGTACTTCACACTAGGATACCATACCAGGTTTGCCGATTACTTCAACTCTCTGAAATCCATTTTCCTCTCCTGTAAAATGGAGATAATGACATCTTTCTACTTATCTCATTTGACATGAGGTTCAGATCAAATAATGTGGAGAAAGTGTTTCAAAGCTTTTATATTTGTTTGTTACCATGATGGTGATGATAATACATAGCCTCCTTTTTTTCTGAGATGTTACCTAATATAGGGCCCTGGAATTCCTTTCTCAGGATACAGTTAATCACCAAAGAGGGTCACTGCCCACCATGAGGAACACTGTCTCTCTGAAGGCATTTCAGATGGGCTTCAATCAGCTCTTCACTCCTCCAATCCATAGACTTTGATAGTACCCATTTACCTACATACATCTGCTCTTGAAATATTAGTCTATTTACTGTTTACACTCTTCAAATTTGGAGTCAAAGCTCACAAGTATACAGACATTGCTCTCTAAAAGTAACCAAAGACATTCCAAAAATTTAATCGAATCACTACTCTTGGGTCCTCATCTTCCTGGACCTCTCTGTAACATTAGATGCCAGTAATAGAGTTGTAAAATAAGGCTTCAAGAAAGAGAGAGATGTTTCAATCAAAGAGGTTACAAAGGAAAGGACAGATTTGACTACATTACATTCCAAAGCCTTGGAAAATGTTTGCTATATGCGTGACAATCCTATTATTATTCCTAATATTATAAACTCTGAATATCATAGAAAAAGATAAACAACAAAATAGGAAAGTGGGCAAATATTATGAACATACAAATCAAAGAGGAGAAAATATGTGAGTGCATGTACAATAGAGATGGTTCCTGACTTACCATGATTCAAGTAATGATTTTTTTACTTATTATGGTGCAAAAGTAATATGAATTCAGTATAAACAGGACTTCAGTTTTTGATCGTTGATCTTTTACCAGCATCTCAGGATGCTGGGTAGTGGCAGTGAGCTGCAGCCCCCGTCAGCCATGTGATCGCAAGGGGAAATGGTAACATTCTACAGTGGACTGTTACCAAGCTATGGTATTTGGTAGGCTAGGTGGATTAAATGCATTTTCCACTTAGGATATTTTCAACTTAACAGTGGATTTTTCCAGATGTAACCCCATTGGTGAGGAACATCTGTATAGTATTGAATTTCACTAATAATGAAAGTCTGTGGCCAGTTTTAGGTTCCACCTTTTTCTTTTTGCAGTATTTCAGAAGTATATTAAAATTTTTAAACAAATTCCATGCATTAGCTCTGTTTAACTTGCCTGGAGTTCTTTGTGTTGAGCTCAAATGGAGGTCAACTGGGCATAAGCATTTCTATTTCCCCCTCAGGAATGTAGTAGAACATATGCACCCTAATAACCATCTTGAAGATCATTAGCTTGCAAATGCATGTTTATGTCAAATTATGTCATGAATAAAAGTATACCTGCCATCCCTCATCCAATAAAGAACAGAATGCAGGAAACACAGACAAAATCACGCTAAGTCTAATTGAAAGAATGAGTGATGGGCTGTTTAGGAAGGTGAAGAATGGAGCGGAATTCATTTCCATCTAAGCATTGCTTTGTGTCAATATTAGAGATTTGCATCCTTGGTTCAAGGTTACAAATCCCTTGGATGCATTCGCCACCTGCAATGAAGTCGTGTGTCATGTTGCCAAGAGCTTTCTTACTGCCTTGAGCAATCTCCTACCCCTTACCCCAGTATTAAAATATGTTCTTTGGGACATAAACCTCGAAAAATATCACTTCTTTGGGGACTAATAATTTCAGATGCAGTCCAAAGATTCTACAAATGTTCTCTTCTGCCTTTACAACAAAAATACTATTATTGAGAGTAACATGACAGACACTTTACATGTACAATTCATTGTGATGCCTCTGCAGCATAGGATAGGTTTTACTGGGGATTGAACCCAAGGGTGTTCTTCCTCTGATCTACACCCCATCCCTTTTTTATTTTTATTTTTTGAAACAGGGTCTCACTAAGTTACTGACTGCCTCACTAAGTGGCTGAGGCTAGCCACGAACCTGCGATCCTCCTGTCTCAGCCTTCCAGTTACTGAGATTACAGGTGTGCATCACCACACCTGGCTTCCCCCTTACATTTTAAATAGAAGAACTGGTTTCTCATATAAAAAATAACAAAAAAAACTTATTTAAGTTTACACAGCTACTAAGAGGCTCACTCTCAATTGAACTCAAGCCTATCTGATCCTAGAACCTATGGTTTTTTTCTATGCTACCTCATTTATTGTGTGTTTTCTTCCAACTCTAACTTTTATGCCATGTTCATGTTAAAATTAACACAAGACTTTCCTTGCTCCTTCAGTGTTATGGATTTGTATTCCATGTAAGGTACTTTGATGCTCTATAGATTGTTTTTTTTGGTGGTTTCCATTGACCCTATACAATTATCTACCTGCTGCAGCTGAAATCATCTGGAAGTTCTTCTTAATCATAATCAAATTGAAGAACCCTGATTTTGAAATGAAGAATGAAACAGGACAGTTATTGGACCCCAGAATGAATTGCATTGTTTGAATTTTGATGATTATAGCTAGATGATTTGATAAATGGGAAATTTCTATTTTGAGTTCCCAGGGGATTTTGGCAAAATCCTTTAAAGAACTCTTGCTCTGGAATGTTCCTGAATGGCTATCCACATAATTCATATCAAATGCTTTGGCTTGGCTCTCTCCTGTGGAGCTGTCTTTAGTGTGGAAATTCTAGTGTCATTCTATTTGGTGAAATTTGGACACTTTGATTTATACTTAAGAAATCTATGTCCTCACCAACTCATGGGTTGCCCTGTCAGGGTCAGATATGTATTAAGTTGGATAGGTAGGCATCCAGTAGACTGAGGCTGACTCTGTACTTTAAATTTCTACATAATGAAGGTCAAGCTAACTTAGTATAAACACAAATCCAAAATGTAACTTAGCAGTAGAACCAACAGCTGGGTTTCAGCCAATCACAAGAAACCGGGTTTCAGTCAACCAGAGGCAGCCAGTTCATTACAACAGGCTCAAATAAAGCAGATGCCTAGCTGCAGCCAATCAGGTGACTTCTCTATGTTTTTGTGTCTGGCCTATAAAAGCTCACTGCTCATACTAGAAGGTGGAACTCTCTGAACCTCTTCTGAGTCTGAGTGCTGTCCCATTCATGAATTCTTTGCTCAAATAAACTCATAAATTTAATTTGTCTAAAGTTTTTCTTTCAAGGTAGGATACAAGAAAGATTTTCTTTCTTCCTTTCCCAGAGTTCATAGTAATGGCGGGGGAAATACTTCTATTAGGTTCACGTAGTTGCTACCAGATGGCATGGTTAGTCCATATTTATTGTCATCTGATGTGTGTGTGTGTGTGTGTGTGTGCTGCTCGGGATTGAACCCAGGAGCATTCCATCTCTGAACTACACCCCCAGCCCTATTTTATTTTTTAATTTGAAAGAGGGTCTCACTACCTTGTTTACTTACTACCCACACTAAGTTGCTGAGAGCCTCACTAAAATGCTGAGGTTGGATTTAAACCTGTAATCCTTCTATCTCAGTCTTCCAAGTACTGTGATTACAGGCATGTGCCACCATGTCGGGCTGATGGGGTTTTTTTGATTGGTAGAAAGTGGCATCAAGGTAAACTCCTCCCGATTTTCAATATCTCTAAAATAATTTACTATGGTTCCTAAGGAAATAAACCTGCTTTATGTCCAGGATTTTGCTCTTAAAATTTATTTGGTTTGAAGGCTGCTAACCTTTAAAAGTTATCTTCCTAAGAAACAAAACAAAACAAAACAAAACAAAACGATTTTGTCCCTTGGCAATTTGTTCACTGGAGTGTAATAAATTTTTATTTATCTTTCCTTAGTACATTGCACAGTCTTCAAGGATAAGGAGTTTTATTTAATTTTGTGTCCTGTGGGCTTGTCACCTCGTCAGGGCTCAGAAAGGGTTTTATTAAATGATGAATAAGTAAATGAATGCAGAGTACGAAGTGAGCAGAAATGCTAACATTTACCTGATAACTTGGGCCACCAAGATGGCCTCTTTGATTTGGGTGAATATTTCTCAGGGCCTCAGCAGGCTGAACAATGAGGGTTTCCGCATTCACAAGTTACCTTCAAGGGCCCACGACAAGTGGAAATTTGTTCTCAATTTTAATTTCATAGGCTTTAAAAAAGGCACTTTTGTGAGAGAAATCTCTTCTCAAGTGAGTGAGCATAATTGGCCACCTGTCAACTACATTTAAAGTCTGTGTGTAAGTATCTACTTAGCTTCTCATTGAGGAAAGAGAGGGGAAATAATTACTCATTGTAATTGTATTCCAGAATTCAGAGATTCTAAAAAGCCCCCAGAAATGTCCCTTGAAAATATCAACAATCTGTACTACCAAAAGTGACTGAGGAAAAGTAAAAACAGGTCAATGTAAGCTAAAATACAAAATTGAGATTGTGACAGAATTAGGTGGATTAGGAGAAAAATACCTACCTGGAAAAATTGCCATGTGACAGTGAGTAGCCCCTTCCCCCCCACATGCTGTGTGTGTTGGGGGCCTCGCTGGAAACCACTGTCACTACAGGTCACTTGCTTCAAGGCCATGATCCATCTCCATCTCTACTCCATCTGCAATCCTCCACTCTACCTGAGAGGATGTGGGAGAAATGGTCGAAGTAAGAGCAGTGAAAAGGGCTAAATCCCAAAGGTCAATTTATGAAGCTGGGCGTGATAGCACACACCTGTAATCCCAGTACTTGGGAGACTGAGACAGGAGGATCACAGGTTTAAGACCAGCCTCAGCAACTTAACGAGACTCTCGGCAACCTAGTGAGAACTTGTTTCTAAACAAAAAATAAAAAGGGATGGCTGGGGGTGTAGCTTGGAGGTAGAATGCCCCTCAATTTTCAGTAACACACAACACACACACACACACACACACACACACACACACATACATGTATGCACGGATGCATGCACGCAATTTGTGGAGTATCAAGTTGATTGCCAACTAACACAGTTTACAGGTCACCAAACTCAGTTTCTCTCTTCTTTTTCACACTTCTGACAACAAGACAATGTTTCTGATAAAGGACCTCTTTCTGTTCAGTTTCTTTTCTCCAAAAAGAGTAAAACTCTACTTTTCATTTGTTATTTTCTGGCTAGCTGTTTACATGTAAGGCCAGCGTCCCCTTTTGCAAAACTGATTGTTTTTAATTCACGTATCCTGAGTCATATTGTACATACCGACCTTATTTACTTATTTACTTTTGGGAATATTGAGGAATTTTCTTCCTCAATACTAGTTATTAGATTCTATTGTAAACACCTAAATTTTATTGGGATATGCTCCAGGCAGCCTAGTTCTTTTATAGCTTGTTTCTTATTTAAGCTTTTTCTCACTGGATTGGGAAGCTCAAGGAACTACCTAGAAATCAGGATGTGTTGGATGGAAGAGAAACTGAGAAACAATTATTAGTCTCATTCTCTGTAATGTAAATGAAGACACTCAGTTCAATCAACTGAAGTGCCCATTAGCTTTGACATTTACAGGAAAATGGATGGAATCAGAGAATATTATGCTAAGAGAGATCAGTCAGTCTCAGAAAGTCAAGGGTCATATGTAGAAGCTAGAGAGAAAATAGGAAACAAAAGGGACTTCAGATAATTGAGAAGAGAGACCAGTAGAATAGTGGAATAGGATAGGGGAAAGGAGTTGGGAGGGGAAAGGGAAGAACTTATGAAAGGAACAGTTGAAATTATGCTGTGCCCATGTATGAAAGTATCACTACCAATCTCACCATTATATACGGGGAAGGGTGGGTAGCAAGGTGTGACCTGAAGGAAAACACCAAGACCTGTGTGCATATTTTTTGTATGACTTTGAATCTCATTATAATGTATAATTACAAGGCACCAATAAAAGTACATATATTTATGCTGAGTATTACCAAGAGTTGAAGTGCATGGCAAGGTGGGTAGGGACTGGGTCTTATTTGCTTATTACTCAACAAATATTTATCTGTCTAGAGGCCAGGACTATTAGAAGGAGTGACATTAATTTTTTGCCCAGAGGTGTTCACAATGCATTGAGATAGATAGACAAAAATCAATGGTGTTATGAAGGAGGCAAACAGTGGTCTTGGAGTGGGCTAGGGGAGGCCCACACACCAAATCTGGGAGACTGAGAGAGGAGAGAAAGGCAAATTTAGGGAGCCCTCATCAACATCTGATGGTTAAAACTTACACCTTGGATTTGTAGATGTCAGAATATTGATTCCCTTTAGTCTCAGATGCAAAATCTGGTGCCAAGAGGTGAAGTTTCCCTGCTGAGTCAGCTTCTCCTAAGTCTTTCGAACAGGAAAGTAATTATTGTTTGTTTTCTCTGTTATCACAGAAAATTTAAGTAAAATGGTTTTTGCAATGACAGGAACAACAATGACTGCTCTTTTAATACTTTTACATTTCATATTGTGTTAAGTACTATGTAAATAATTTTTAAAAACCTTGTAAAATAGTATTATCATACCTATATTGAGGAGATTCAAATAGAGATATAAAGAGACTAACTTAATAATTGAGTTAATCAGGCAGTAAGTTCTGAAGCAAGGGTTTTGGTTCAGAATACGCTGTTTCATTGTAAAACAACTACCAAGAGCAAGAATAGATTGTCATTCTGAACCTTGCTACAAAATGCCTTAACCTTTCCGACTGAAGTTTCCTTTTATTTTTGATAATTAAAGAGGTGACTTAAATAATCTTACCACCCTCTTCTAACTCTAAGATTCTTTTATTTTAGGTAAGAAAGCATGACATTTCTGGCAGTGATTTGTGAACCAAAGAAGAACTGCTTTGTTAGAGTTTTGTCAAAACTGGCCACATTCTTGATAGGGAAAAAGATTCCTTGTGAAGGCCATACCACAACTGATGTTTTGAATCAGAGGCATACCCATCCATTTTCTCCATGGGATGCATCTTGGTTTCTGATCTTTTGCTGTAAGGATCTGATTTAAAAGCTCATTTCTTTACACACCAGGAGCAGTGTTTATAGGTCAAGCTCCCACTCTGTGAGATACTTGAACTCTCTAGGAAATGTCTTCGGCATTTGGTTTAACTTCTGGCTGTGCTTGTCTTCAGTGGGGGCATTGGAAAATCTGAAACAGGAAGAAGGGGCCTCACAACAACTGCTGCAGAGACCTCAGTTTATTTCTGGCCTGCAATGACTCTTGCCCAGTGTCTTACATCTTGAGTACTACATCCTTCCACTGCTTTTGCACAGCAGAACTGAATTCTGGATCTTCCTTCCTGCCTCCTTGCTTCTATGTACAGAAGAAAAAACACTCTGAATGAAGAGCCCACACCTTGGAATATCAGGGAAACTGAAGCAATTGGTCCCTAGTCTTTGCTGAGTTCCCAGGAGCACCTGTCAATGCTTTTATTTATTCAAAGTCATCAAACTCTCCAGTTCCCTCAAATATTTCCACACATTCACGATGCTGCTTCTGATCCCCTTCTAGCATCCCCTTCTTCTGTCTCAGAGGATGACCTTGCTGTTCCCTCACTGGGGACAGTGAGATCTTAGGTAAGCCCTCCATCAGCCAACAGCTGGTACTGACTGGCTCCCCTCCACCCACATCCATACCAGTTCCATGATTTGTCTTCCTGTCCCAGAAGATGGCTTGCTTCTTTCTCAAGTCCAAGTTCTCCGGACCACTGATCTACATCCCTGACCCACAGGCCACTTGGAACTTGGGCATCTCATTCCTACAGTCACTGCCCTCTCTCCTGTGCCTCCTCCCCTCTCCCTTGCCACAGTTTCTAATGAAGGAAACTGCCTTTATTGCCATCTCCCTCTCTAGCCACCATTAAGGGTCTCTCTTCTTTAAGAACTCAAAATTTTCATAGGAGTGGGCTCCAACTCTACTTTCTACCTCATACAGGTTTCTAGGCTTTTGTCCTCACCTTCCTTAACTGTTCTCACTAAAGTCACCAAAAATGCCCCAATGACTGAGATGCAATTGACCATTTTTAGACTGTATCTTTATCCTCCTGGGTCTGGGTGTTGCACTTGGCACTCACTTCTTGGAAACATGATGTATTCCCTTGGTTTTTCCAATGCTATGTCCTTTTGGGTCTCTCCATCTCAACCTGGTTGTGCTACTCTCTTACACAGGCTCCGTTTCCTCTATCATCACTGAAAAGTTAGTTAGAGGCAGGATTGGGTGGTAATGGTGAGTTTTTCAGTCAGATTGTCTCTTACTATTTGTGCTTCCATAGATTCTTAACTCCTCTCTGCCCCAGTTTCCTCATCTTTTAAAATGGGGCTGAAAATAGTTCTAGTTGTTAAGATGAGTAAATCAGACAATGTATGCAATGCACTTACTATGGATTTTTCATTTCAAAATGAAAATTCAGTCACTATGAGACAATTATATCAAGAAGTAATCCAAAATGAAATGCTTTTTTCCAATAGCAACACACCAATATCCCAACATGTTTTTTGTTTTCCCAACTGTAAATTTCCTAGGAACTATTTGAAAACGAAAGAAAGGTGATTTTCTGAATTTGTCATAGCAGAGATTATTGTGATTTTTAATTATTGAAGGACATTTAGTGAGATCTTAGAGGACCTAAGACTGTTTTACAATAGGTGGATGTCTAGTTTTGGTTACCAGAGATTTCTGAGATTGTTACAGCTGAAACAGTTCACATTAAAAAACCACCCAAAATTTCAAAACTTTCAAAAGAATTTGACTTTTTGGATCACAAAATTTTTGTTTAACTCGTCCTTATAATTAAAGCAAGGCATTATCAATTTAAACAATAGCTAAAGCTGAGCATGGTGGTGTACGTCTGTAATCCCAGGACTTGGGAGGCTGAGACAGGAGGATCACAGTTTCGAGGACAGCCTCAGTAACACAGTGAAACTCTCAGAAACCTAGGGAAACCCTGTTTCAAAATAAAAATAAAAAGGACTGGGAATGTAACTCAAATGTAGAAAGCCCCTGGGTTCAATCCTCAGTCCCCCCTCCTCTCCCTACACAAATGGCTAAGCTCAGCCTTTTTTTGTCTGATAAATTAATACAAAACATCAGAGATTTTTGGATCTTATATATAAATATGGTAATATATATCTGAGCCAAATGAGGTTGATTTCAAACATATTTATTGCCCATCACAAATTAAATGCTACCAAAATGCTCATAAAAATGATACATGATCGACAGAAAAATCTTATAGGTTTTATTTTGGTACTGGAGATGGAACACAGGTCCATTCTACCTCTGAGCTACAACCCCAGCCCTATTTTTGGTTTGTTTTGAAACAGGGTCTCTCTAAGTTGCAGAGGGCCTTGCTGTGTTGCTGAGGCTGTTCTCCTGTCTCTGCTTCCCAAGTACTGGGATTACAGGCGTGCGCCACCATGTCTGGAAAAAATCTTATACTTTTGACTTGATATTTCTTCTATTTATTATTTGGCTATTCTAAATAATAAATAACCTCTGTCAATATTTCAGATTTCTGATGCACATATTTTCCCCAAAATTCAAAATTATTTTTGATCATGAAAAGCTTACAGACTCTTCTGAAAGTGCATCAATAATTCAGAATGTTCAGATATTGTTTAGTGGATTTTTTTATTCACTACTTAATGAGGATTTTGGTCCTCTAAACTTTTTGATATGAAAATCAACTAGGATTTCATGTATCCATGTGAAATGAAAAATTCAAGTTCATAAAAACTAACTTTGCTATGGAATAATATTACTTTTGATGTGACATGAATAAAGAGATGTAAATTTCTCTGTCTATATGAGCCATATTTGTGTATATATACATACACATAAATACACATGCAATCCTACTTATACGTACATATTATCAAATGTCATGATCACATTATCAAATAGATTTTTCATCAAGACAATACTATATACAAAAGTCAACAGAGCACTGAACTGTCTACAAACTATTTCTAGGTCTCAATTTAGACTTATTGCTCTTATTCTCAAAGCTATTTAATATAGTTAACATTTATAGAGTGGCTACTATTTGCCAACCATGGATCTTCATGAAACAAGTCAATGAAATAGATGCTATTCCTAACCTTATTTTATATAAGAGGAAATGGAGGCAGAGAGAAGGTAAGTAATTTGCTCAGTGTTACACAACTAGACATTGATGGAGCCAGCATTTAAACCAAAGCTACAGCTAGAGTCATACATGGCTCTAGAGACTAGGTTCTTAATCCCTAGGTGAACTGGATCTTTATCTCACTTAATCCTTGTAACAACCTTATGAGGTAGATGCCCTTTAGGGTGAAGCATATGAAATTGCTGATATTCACTCATTTAAACCTATACAAACAACAATTTCATATGCCTCAATCCAATATTCCATTTTGAAAAGCAGAAACATAGGCTGCATCATTAAGTCACTCTCCCAAGGGCAATCTGTATGGAATGGAGGCAGGATTCAAACCCAGGGCCACTGGGTTCAACACCCCATCCTCCTACCACTCTATATGACAGTGGGATCTTTCTTGTTATCGTCACCGTTTCATCTCTTTGTCCCATTCCTTGCACTCAGGCCACTAGCCACTTGATGTGCTGGCACTGCTCAGATTCAAATGATTCTTGGAAAAATACCTGCTGTTCTACTGCTACTAACAATCATGAATAGCTTCAAATTTTATGCCTTATACCTACTGTTGTCACTTCCTTTTCCATCACCTCTTGAACCTTGATGGCTCACACTAAAAAAATCTCCTTCTATAACTGTTTCTCAAACAGTTTAGTAAGTTTTCCCTGTAAGTACAGTATTATACACTATATGGGCTCTTAATGAATGCTTATTGAGGTATTTGTTAGTAATTTCTGCAGTAAGCAGAAGTCCTGTTAAGCCTCTTAAGAAAAAGACACAGTATATCCTCACCAACATGCTATTAATAGTTTTTTGATATTTTCCTCTATGACTTGTTTGCTTCTCCTATAAGTTATTGACCAATAATGTCAATATTTTCAACTCCTATCGAATATTCTTCTCAGGGACCCACCTTCCCAATGGATACTGAGCCGTGACTGAAGTGCAGATTCTTATTCTACTTATTTTAATGAAGTATATATTTTGTGAACAAGAAATTCTTTATTTTAGATACAGCTAGCAAAATTCCTCCAAGGAACTCAAAGATAAATGAATCAATATTTTATCCCATCACTAGAAGAAAATTCCTTTCTCTGTTTTTTGGTTTTTCTGTGGTTGTTGATTAAAAAGCTTCACTCAGTAGATTTATAGACTTTGGAATGGTTATTGCACTCAGTTTAAGGGAAACAGTCAAGAGGGAACAAATCTGTTTTAACTGTTTTAAAAGCAAACATTATAAAACAGCTCTTGAAAAGGACATGAGTCTTAGTCTTTCCCAAACAACCCAAGCACATCATTTTAAAACCTAAATCATTCATATTTATGTAGAACTGCCTGCAATGTAAGTTCAATAAGCAATGTATCTCTTCCATTTCACTAATTTGGAGGTAAATTTAAAATTATGACGATTGAACTCGGCAAGCAAAGCATCCCGTGTTTTAGGTTTGGTGCACAGCTGTCTAAGATGACCAATTGTTCTGGTTTTTCCAGTATGTCCTGGTTTTAGCACTGAAAGTCCATTGTCTTGGGAAGTTCCTTGGTCCCAGACAAACCAGGATAGCTGGACACCCTAGGTGTGACCAGTCCACTGTGTGGCCTGACCAAAATTGTCTCTTTATTTCAAGTGAAACCAACAACGAACTGAACCTTGTGCTTTCAACTCATGTGTCTTTAATTAGAAACAGTTGAAGACAGAAATTTCATGCTGCATGGAGCCAGGCCAGAATTATTTATGTGCTTCATTTCATGTGTCTTTTTTTCTTATAATCTGAAGCTGAAGAGTAAAAATAAATATTCTAAGATCAGAACAGGTCAAGTTGGGTCTAACTTTTTAGCATCAAATGTCTGAATAGATTCCTTATCTGTAGCAAAAGATCATTCATGTTTCCCATCCCTTCAGTATTTAGAAATAGAACTTACGAGCATTTTTTCTTTTGGGTTGAATTGAGGATCGAACATAGGGCCTAGCATATACTAGGCAAGCACTCTACCACTGAGCTACATCCCCAGCCTAAAATAGGACTTAAGATCAAAGACTTCAACCATATTTGCATTTGGAAGTGTAGGACCATAATAATATAAGTGTACATCCAACTCTCGGAGATTGATGGAAAGAGTATTCTCATTTTGGTTTATTTCATTTAGTTTATTGACCCATCAGGAGTTGCATCTTTTACTCCCCCTGTGGGAAGAAACAGAACACTGCATCAGCTTCTAGGACATGTCACATGAAGGTGACACAATGAAAACTGGCAGCAAGTGGCAGTGCCATTTAGTGACTTCCTCCTCAACCAACTCTGCTTGGTGGTGCAATTTAAGGTGGATGAATGGTTTATTCTGGGCTCCAGGCCAACTAACAGGCCCTGGGGAAAATCATTCTCACACCCACGCTTGATGCATGCACCCTCCAAACTCTCTTTCCTGCCCTGCAGCCCCCCAGATGAAATCCTTCTACTCTAGGAAGCAGCAGGTCCTTTCATTGCTGTCTCTGGGCTACAAGAATCAAAGAGCAAAATGGATGTTTTCCTCTGAGAACTGGCACTGAACAGAAGGAAGGAAATGCCTACTCCAATTCAAGCATGTTTTAATCTCTGGAGAAGTGGGTACTAGGGAGGGGCAAAATTGGCCAAGGAATCAGTGGGAAAGTCATAAATTTTGTCTCTTATCCCAGCAACTGAGATTCTTCCTTTAGAGTGCCGCCCACCCTTTTTATTTTTCTCTTAAAAGGATTTGGATAATGAACAATCACTTTCTAAATTCTCAAGTTCAAAAATCTCTCAGTGCAGGAAGAAAAGGGAGTTTTTAAATAAATCTCCAAAGGCCGGCTGAGTCATTTGAAATGCTCGGAGATTTCAAGATTCACACACACCTCGTGAATACACCATCTGAGGCTCATCTGCAGAATCTGGCACCAAAACAACTCAGCAATTCTTTACCTCTTCTCTTTGATATCTTTAATGTCTAAAAAGGCCAACTGGCATATTTTTAGATGTCTTTTTAAGAATTGTGTATCATCCAAAGATACAAATGAGCAGTAAACACTATTGTGATCCACTTTTAAAAACTCTGGACAAGAGCGTTCTGAACCTGATCATGAGGCCACAGGCAATGGAGATGGAGAGTGTGGAGATTCTCCAAACTGACATGGGCTTACCAAAATGTCAGCGTCCTGGAAAACTAGACAGACAACAACAACAACAAAACAGTGACGGTCGTGGGATTCTCTAGAATGGAAGACATTTAAGAAACATGAAGGGTAAATAGAATGTACAACTTCAAAGCTGAATTCTTTTTATTTATTTGTTTTTTGATACTGAGGATTGAACCCAGGTGCATTCTACTATTGTGAGGTAGCATCCCAATCAAGACCAATCAGACTACCAAAGGTGTTTATTGAGCATCTTTATTATCAGCCGGCTGGGACTGCACAGAGCATTAGACCCAAGTGCAGTGCCCAACTGTCTCAGAGCCCTCCTTATATACAGGAGAGCCACAAGCCAGGGGTATATAGTTTGGTTTCCCATAGTAGGTTCCCATGGCAGAGGTCTCAACGGTTACTTCCCGCAGTAGAGCAAGCAAGCATAACGAGCGTACAAAAGCAAGAACAAATGCTGTTAGCAATGACAGAGCAACAATAACAGTAACACATTGTTGTTACCCATTACCCTGCCAACATCCTGGTTTGATTTTTCCTTGGACAACTTCCCTGTTTTAGGGCCAGGTTGGGGTCAGTGTGAGTAATAATATGCAGTCACTTTAGCTAACAACTTTTTAGCTATCAAGCTCTAACTACGCATCATCACACTACCTGCAAGCTACATCCCCAGCTCTTTGGAAACAAGGTCTCACTAAGTTGCTGAGGCTGGCTTTGAACCTGTGAGCCCCCTATCTGAGTCTCCCAAGTACTGGGATTATAGGCATGTACCACCACGCCCAGTTTGAAGCTTAATTCTTGATTGTGGTAAGGTGATTACAAAGGAGAATGCCTTTGTTCTTAGGAGCCATATGCTATAGTATTTAAAGATAAAATGTCTTGATACAGCCAACTTGTTTTTGAAAAGTATCAGCAAACAGAAAGAGAGAGAAAAGGAGGCAAATGTTGAACAAACAGATAATCTCTGGCCTAAATGCTGATTTAATTCTCACACTAGAAAATTGTCTATTGCTCGCTCAAGTCCAGGCAAGTTCATGAGTTCAACTGGCTTTGGGGTATAAATTGGGATATTCTGACATGTTCTAGAGATCTGTCTTTGGCCTGGCTTCCATTCAAGTTTTATCTCACAGGAAGAGCCTGGCTCTCTGAAGAGGTGTGTCATAGCAGAATTTCTTATAGATGTGCCTTATAGAAATACTCCAAATTTATTTCTCTCTATTAATTTATCAGTCAATTTTACACCCACTTCACTATGTTTTTAATTTAATTTGCAAATAAAACTGCACTTGCATTTTCTTGAGTAACTTTGTTCCTCCTATTACCTCCCATTTCCATTTCTAGAATCTCAATTATGTTATGATACATCCCACAATAATTGCATTGTAAAATGTCATGAACCATAATAACAGGGAGGCTATTCATAAAAAAATCCCCTTAACTGTTTATTCACACTAAAGGATTGATTCATAAATTTGAAAGAAAAATTATATGATTATATGAGCTGGTGGAGAATCTTTGTGTTTTAATAGGTCAAATAGCCCAGGGTACTGGACATGTTCACATATGGGATTTTTTTAACATGATTTTAAAGCAAGTCTTTGGGGCTTCTTCCTTTAAAAACATCAAATGTAGTTTGATAGAAATTCACTTTTTTCCCCAAAAAAGGAATCCTCAGTCACAAATTTGACCATTCTACTCTTTTGTTGGGTCATCATTTTGAACATTTGGCAGTCAGCACATGGGTCCACAAAGACCCATTTTAGCAGTTTATTGGAAAGATGAATAACCTCAACGTTTTGCCCAAGTTATGTTATCTTTGAAAGGCTTACATCTTGGTCTATTAGTTAGTCTTTTGATCCATTGGTACTTGAAGCATCAACATCTTTTTTTTGTTGAAATCATTCCATAATTCAAATCATTACAATTAGAACCTTAATAATGCCATGCTGGGCACTGTGCTGAGTTATTTGGGGAGAGATGGATGAGTAGAATATACTCTGCGGGTTTGTAAGGAGGATGAGATCTAGCAGATAATAGGAGACACATGCACAAATGAGTCCTCTATTCGGCAGAGTATGATGGACTAGTCCATATGAAAGTTGTAAACAAAGTATTATCCTGGATTTCTTCTTCATTATTCCAGCAGAATTGGAGGCTCCTTCCTCATGATTCAAATATCTCCTTTCCCTGTCACCGAGAGTAGGGTGACTATACTCTATTGCTAGTTGAGTTACCAGCCTAGGGTTTGAGTTTCTTGAGCCAAAGTTTATGACATTCATTTCATGTTTTTAGCACTTAATGAATTTTGTGGTATACATAGGGCCCTGAAACTTATGGTTGCACCAATGATGGATGGGTGATGAATAGTCATCACAGAAACCTGGATGTCTAGATGTCTCTAAATTCTTCTAGGATCAGACTGATACATGCTTCAGGGTTTGGAGACCTCTGGTTTTAATCTCTTACTACTATTGCTTTAAGAACACAGGAATAAAATCACCATGGTGAGGGCAAAGAAAAGAAATTTAACTTTCTCATTTATATGTTTTAATGCCATTTTTCCTATGTAACAAATTGAAAAAATACCAGAGCATATCTTCATCTGTACCACCTCGATCTTAGAAATTCACTTCTGTACCTCCACCCAATACTTGCTCAGCTTCTGGCCCACGGTCACAGTTTTCTCACCAATTCCCCTGCCCGGGACTAGCCCCAGCCTAGGTCAGTAATTCAGTTTGGGGACAACAGAGCTCCTTGTTTGTCTCTGGACGTTAATAAGGAGATTGTAACTCAGTTACTCTTTAGTAAATAAAAATAAAGTCTAGGTTCAATAGACACACTATTCAGTGCTATAAAGGAATCATTGAACTGTTTTTAAAGATAAAGAGTATAAGTCCACTGGGTTGCTTGGACAGGATGGAGAAGAATGAGCTCACTTTCAAACTACATGGGTTAATAGTAACATTATTTGTGCAAATATAGACAGTTTAAATTAAATATCAAGAAGTTAAAGCTATTAAGTGACACAATTTTGGCACCCAGTACAAGTAAGTAGTAAAGAAAATAAGGAAAATACACTTTATCTTATTTGAGTAAATGGCAGTTAACATATGAACCCCACTTGTGACTTCTGCCTCCTCTAGTGTAACTGCCAAGATGGTCAGAGTGGCCTCTATGTGCCAACATGACAGTGCTTTACATACATAGTTTCTAATCCTCACAGCACCATAAATTAATCTTCCCCCTTCTCGTTTACTGCTGAGGAAACTGAGTCTCAGAGAGGTTAAATAACTTGCCCTGGGTCACACAGCTAGGAAGAAGCTTCTGGGAACTAAGCTTACTCCATGAATAAAATATCTGCATGAACTTGGGAAATTAATAAAATGAATTTCTGAATTACCTAATTAGATAATTTAGTGGTAGAATATGTTTGACAGGTGGTGAGTTAGTTTACATGGGAAAACAGGAAGTAGGCAAGGTCTGACTTCAGTGCTTGCTCCCTTTTGATGGTGTTTAGTACAAGATTAAGCCATCGTTCTCTCCATCTTCCTTCTACGAGTCTTGTCTTGATGAAAATTATAATTATGATAGAATTATAAATTATAATATTATAATTTATAATATCAGATCTATGTACTCAATGAACTTCAGTTTTGCTACCTCTATTAGGGAGGTCAAAACTTTTAGCCTTCCTCTGATTGTTAACAACATGTTTTAATCATGTTAGGAGAATCTCAGATGGAAGTTCATAAGAAACAGCTATGTTTGGGAGGACCTTCCCAGTGCACATGAAATTGACAAAGTTGTATCTTTTATAAGGTTGACCTTCAGCCGGGCGTGGTAGCGCACGCTTGTAATCCCAGTACTTTGGGAGGCGGAGACCGGAGGATCCAGGTTTGGGGCCAGCCTCAGCTCTTTCTCTCTCTCTCGCTCTCTCTCTGTCTCTGTCTCTCTCTGTCTCTCTGTCTCTCTCTCTCTCCCTGTCTCTCTCTCTACCTTGTTACCTAGTGAGGTCCTCCGTAACTTTGTGAGACCCGGTTTCAAAATAAAGTATAAAAAAAATAGGGCTGGGGGTGTAGTGCAGAGGTAGAATGCCCCTGGGTTCAATCCCCGGTACCACAAAAAAAAAATATATATATATAAGGTTGACCTTCATAGTTACCTGTATGTTGATTATTCTGTACATAGTTATTAATGGAAGAAACGTTTGAGTACCTTCTGTGTGTTAAGCACTAGGCTACCTGTAATTACCTGTAACTAGCCTATGTAATTTGCAGTTCAAAATAAAAAACGTGAAACTTCTCTTTTGAAAATCAAAAATTTTAAGGAAGCATTGGTGGCATATGCCTAGTACTTGGGAGGCTGAGACAGAAGAATTGCAGGTTTGAGGCCAGCCTCAGCAACTTAGTGAGACCCTGTTTCCAAATAAAAGGGACTGGGGGTATAGTTCAGAGGTACATTGCCCCTGGGTTCAGTCCCCAGTACCAAAAAGAAAAAATGTTTAAAGAATAGGAAAAATAAGAAGAATTTTAAGGCAGCAATAGCCCTTCTAAACCCTTCTATGTAACTGCAGAGTTCACACATCCACAGAGCTGGCCCTGGTTAGGTGCTCATGATCTAATGATAAGGGCTGGGATGTAACTCAGTGGTAGACTGCTTGCCTGGCATGTGTGAGGCCTTGGGTTCAATCCCCAGCACCACACACACACACACACACACTAATCTATTTTTGTCCTCATGAAACTCATAGTCTACTGAGAGAGACAAAGATTTTTTGTGTTTATAAGCACATAATCACATTAAATCATTTGATTATTTGGTAAAAATAAAGACAGAACAACAATAATTCTATACTAAGAAAAGTATTCCAAAGGAAAAGGATAAGGCTGTATGAGTGGTTTATGAAAGAAAAGAGACCTAGGCCTGGGCTCAGGGAAAGCTTTCCAGAAGTCCTGTTCTGCTTTTTATCTTGGGGACAATGGGGATCCACTGAGGGGTTTTATCCAAGAGGCAGGGAGTAGAGGGTCTGAATAACAAAAGGTTATATGTGGGCAGAGTGGGTGCAGGTCCACCAGCCAGGAGTGGAGACAGTAGTGGTCTAGCCTGGAATAATGGCCAAGATGGTGGGAGGTGTGGTCAGCTGTGAGCAGTGAGCTCTCTGGACAAGCTCAAACAGAGGGGAAGGGAAATCAAGAGAAGGCCTGGGGGTTTCTGGTAGAAGTTTAAAATTAGAGGCTCAAATGATATTTTGCTTGGCTTTAACCTTCTGTTATGATTAGATGTAGACTATCCCCTGAAGAGCTCATGTATTAATGTTTGGAATTGCTGTAATTAAGCCCTGAGGGCTGTAATCTCATCAGTGGATAGTAATGGATTTACTGGGTGGTAACCTAGGTAGGTGGGGTGTGGCTGGAGAAGGTGGGTCGCTGGGGGTGTGGCCTTAGGGACAATGCTTTTGTCTTTGAATCCCCTTGCTTGCTCGTGCTCTCTTGTTTCCAGCTTCCATGTGAGAGCAGAGCCCTTGCTCTCTCCTTCTCTCTGCTTCCTGCTGCCATGCCCTGAGCTCCACAGACCAACCTGACATAGACTGAACTCTGGAATCTCCAAAAAACTGTGAGCAAATAAATCTTCCTTCTTCTAAGTTGTGTGGTCAGGTTTACTGGGATGCAACAGCAAGAATACTATGTGAGACACCTTCCTAGCGACTCTTTAGGAAGACAAGATGATAAAGACATGTTCGAAGGATGAGAAAGGGGGAAAATCTTCCCTCTTCTACAAACCCATCTCATTTGGGGAGAAAGAAATCAGTGATTTTCTTTGGTCCCTTGAGTTGCGGGTGGTCATTGTAGAAGTTGGAAGCCTCCTCTCACTCTATAGGAGCCGAGTTGTTTGGAAAGGTCAGATTACTCCAGAGGGATAATGAACAGCTAGAAGAGCTGAGGCATGGATGTTTGTTGTGTTCTCCTTCCACTAAGGGCCAGCCATGACTGTGCAACTGTTAGCTTTTCTTGAAAAGGGAGTTCAGGCCTCCTCTGAAGATCTGTGGAGATCTGAAGACTTAAAAGCAAATCATTCTTGCAAAAGTTCTAGAAGTAAAACTTGCTGCCTAAACAACAATAACACCCCAGCCGCGACACACAATAAACTTTTCCCTGGACATAATTAATTTTAAGGAATCATAATGGAGAGCCCAGCATGGTGGCACATGCCTGTAATCATAATTCTTGGGAGGTTAAGAGAGGAAGATCACAGGTTCGAGGCCAGCCTCAGCAAGCCTTGTTTAAAAGTAAAATTAAAAGCCGGTGGTGCACACTTGTAATCGCAGTACTTGGGAGGCGGAGACAGGAGAATCTGGGTTCATGGCCAGCCTCAGCTACTTAGTGAGGCCCTCCACAACTTAGTGAGACCCTGTTTCAAAATAAAGAATAAAAATAGGGCTGGGGGTGTAGCCTGGAGGTAGAATACCCCTGGGTTCAATCCCTGTACTGCAAATAAAATAAATAAATAAATAAATAAATAAATAAATAAATAAATAAATAAATAAAATAAAAGTAAAAGTAAAAAAAAAGTGCTGGGAGTGTATCTTGGAGGTTGAATGCCCCTGGGTTCAATCTCCATATGAAAGGGAGGGGGGAAAAAAGAAACAGAAGAAAGAAAAGAAGAAGAAATAATGGAGCCCCTCAACCTTTTGGATTGAGGAGTGTGGAGTAAGAGCCAACAGTAGGCCGGGCGTGGTGGCGCATGCTTGTAATCCCAGTACTTTGGGAGGTAGAGACCGGAGGATCCGAGTTTGCGGCCAGCCTCAGCTCTATCTCTCTCTGTCTCTCTGTCTCTCTCTCCCTGTCTCTCTCTCTCTCTACTTAGGCCCTCCGCAACTTCGTGAGAACCGGTTTCAAAATAAAGTATAAAAAATAGGGCCGGGGGTGTAGCGCGGAGGTAGAACGCCTCTGGGTTCAATCCCTGGTACCGCAAAAAAAAAAAAAAAAAAAAAAAAGGAAAAAGAAATAATGGAGGCCCCTCAACCTTTTGGATTGAGGAGTGTAGAGTAAGAGCCAACAGTGAACTAACACTGTTCGTGTGAACTGAGGTTCCCTTTTCCTTTTCTCTCACTGCCCTGCTCTCCTCCCCGCCATGCTCCCAGGACTTTGATTTCTCTTTAGATGTTTCTGTTGTCCATGGGCTGCATTCTTCTTTACCTGCTTAAGGGATCACCTTAAGTTGTTATTTTCCCCAGAATAATTTTTTTCAAAAGCATGTCAATCACAGTAGGAACAAATGTGTTTGGTATTGTGGTGTTTCGAGCTCTCTGTTGATAAGCAGGTGCTTCTCAGCAGTCAGCCAACTCCTTGCACAGCCAGCCTGCGAGGGCTTACCAGGGCTAGGTACTTCTTGTGTGCCACTCATGTATGGAAGGCCCAGTTTTCAGTGAGGTAGTATTGGCGATTTGGTGAATTAAATCCATCATGAAATGCTATCAAAATCTCTTCCTTTCAGTGACTTATCAGGATTGTTTATAAGCTCAGCTAACAAGCCTTCGTGTGACAGGTTAGTAGTATGCATTATATCCTTTTCTTTGACCTTATCATTGCAGAGAAACGGCCCGAAGTTAGGTACCAAGATTAAAGATAGGAGAGAATGAACCAAATACAGGCTGTTGACCTTTAAATAATTGATGCCTGGTAATACTCACAGAGAATTATACAAATACTTTTTATAAATAAAACAGATTTGCGTGAATATTTTCTTTTCTTCCACATATACATAATTAAATCATCTTAATTACAGCTGTATGCTTTGGGATTTGATTGAAAAGATGCATTTTTGTCTGTTCTCTGTGATGCCAAGAAAAGTGATTACACATTTTATAAACTGATTTCCCCTCAGTGAGGAAGTTTCTTCTCTAATTTGCCTCAGTGCTCCTCAAATCATCCTGTGGATCTATCTAACGGTATCTATCATTTGCATCTTTTTATAATATTCATGAAATCACCGGCAAACACAAAGAAAGTGATGCTCATTGGTTGGTTTTCTGCTTACCATGAAGGCCTGGGATCATAAATAATGAAGCCTGGGTTTCCAGTTCTGCAGACACACAGTAGATGGCAGTATGCGACACAGATTCCCCAGCGTCTCTGCCCTGAGGGACCATTGCTGGGAAGAACTTGAATGTGGACATGGATACTATTTTTTTTCCAGCCCAGTCAGAGGAAGAGTTGCCCTCCTAGGAGATGCTTTTTCCTCATAAACTTGGTTTTTCTAATTTGGTAAACTACAGTTATTTGAACTACTTTGACACCAAAGCATGTTAAGCTTCTTTCATTTAAGCCTGAAAAGGTCTGTACTTCAAAACTCCTCTTCAATGCATGGTATCATCTTTCAGTTATGTGATGTACTGATGACCTCTTTGTGATTAATATTTTATTAATACAAGGTCACCCTGGGCAACATACAGATAAGGGTTCAAGCCATTTCATAAGAATATGCTGCATATAGCAGGGCTTTGTGGTTTGACGTTTTAGCACTGTAAGTCAAGTAACTCGAGGATCAATGCGCATGCTCAGAGGACACCTTTTACTAGCTGACTGTGATTTTTGGTTATTTTAAGGCATTTTTACATGTGTGCATAATACTTTCCTCCAAATTTATTAGTAATTTCTCAGGAGGCTTAATAGAGTTAAAACTTTTTATTACAGAAGAGATAGGCATGTGGGGTAGTTTTGCTGAAGATTTTTAAACTGTAATTACTTCCCTAAGAAGCAATTAAATAATTCTAATATGATGCTCATTATTAAACATTAGCCAAGGAGACCTGACTCAGCACAGTAATAGATATTTATAAAAAAGATAATTTCCCTAAAATAAAGAGTTCCTAGAGGAAAGGAGAGATGTTGTATGTGTCGTGTGTGCAGCACTTAATTACACTGAGATCCAACAATTTAAAGACACACACCCGCCTCACACTTTTCTGGACTTTGCCTCGTTGCTCGTGTTCTCTGCCTGGGGGCTTTGCTCTGACCCCTGTTTTGCAGTGTGTGTGGCCTGCCTGGCCTTTCCCACTTGGACTAATCTGTCACATTGTGTTTATTTTTCTGCACCTCTTTGTCCATTTAGATTTTAGACCTGTCTCCAATTCCCCAGGCTCTTGGAACTTCCAGCTTTGGCTTTTCCTGGCCTGATTCACTCTGCTGGCACCTAAGTCTGGCCCTGTTAGGCACAACCACTGGGCTTGATCCGAATTGTCTCCATTTAACTACTGCTCTCAGAATTCCAAAATCAACCACATGGTTGATTGCAGGGTCTGAGACACTGGCTTTTGGAGGATTGCTTTTCCTCTTCCTTTAAATCTGGTGTTTTTTTTTTTTTTTTTTTTTTTTTTTTTTTTTTTACCAGCCCTAAATCCTCTTTTTTTGCTCTGCACAGCTTTCATGGATAATCTCAACCACTTCTCTGGCTCCCGGTTTTCATTGGCACATAATGCTAATCACTTCCAAGTCCATATCTACAGCTCAGGTCTTTATCCTGATCTTCAGAACTGTGTATCCCCCACATATGTAGAGACACTTGACACCTCTACATGACTAACAGCTCATGCTTCGTTTTCTTCACATATTTGTTTTTCTTGTTGGTTCCACTTTACTGCCTGATACCAGCATCCATCTCTGTTCAGGTAAAAAATACCATATTAATTCTTGTTATGTTTTTCTTCCTCCAAACAATGACCAAGTCCTATCGATTCTGGATCCTAAATACCTTGAAAAACCATTTTTTTTCACCATATCCTCTGCTGTTACCATAAATCTAGTCATGATGATCTCCTACTTGGATTTTTGCAATGCCTAACTGGTTTCCTTGTTTTCGGCCTTGCTCCTTTGCAATCTATTTCCCATGTCGTCATGAATGATATCCCTCGAATGTTCATTTAATCATATTTTTCCCCTGCTTACTCTTCTGTGACCTGCCTCCCTTTCTCTAGACTCCTTCTTCCCAGTAGGCTTCTACCTTGATTCCACTTTGTCTGAACGCCTGCCCTGACCCTCTGAAACTTGTGTGAAGCAATCTTTCGTGTGATCCATGTGCTTTCTCTACCATAGCACTCACAGAATATATTGAATTTACCAATTTACTTTTCTCCGTCTCTACCAAATTGCAAGTTCTGTAGAGGCAGAGACTAGCCTCGCTCATTCATCTATCACTATTACTTAGGACATTGCCTCCCATAGAGTAGAGGCATAGGATACAGTGGTGCATTATTTGTAGCAGGAATACATGAATGAGTAAATTTATTGCAAAATATCAATCCAAAATACTTATTGGACACTTCCTGTGGGATGGTCACAGTGATGAGTAGTTGGAATTGTTTTAGGGTGGGAGGAGGGCTTGGTTAAGAAATTAAGCTACACCAATTAGCTTCATTCCATTCCACATAGGAGGGATGATTTGACATTGCTTTCAAAGTTCTTCCATATTTTTAAGAAATGAGCATTACATGTATGAGCGTGCTGGAAAGAGAATGTCTTCAAATAAGCCAAAATACTTTGTTCTTTGCTATCTACCTGTAGATGTAGTTAAAAAGTTGCGTGTGGCCAGCAGTCTGTTTCATACCACAGTCCTGTCTACTTCACAACATTATTTGCCTTGCAGGTATTTGTCGTTCTTCCCTTCATTGTACTGTAACATAAAGGACACCAGCTGTGTTACTCCTTTTTTGAGAGGTCCCCTCGTATTTTTTATACTTTTATAGGTGCATTGTAATTATTCATCAGAGTGAGATGCAAAGTGATACATTCCTACGTGTACACATCACTTGGTATATTTACCTCTGCATCCCCCCACCCTGCCGTTCTCTCCCTCCCCACACATGTTAGTGAGATTGGTAGTGATACCTTCATATCCGGACATAACATTATTTGAAGTGTTTCCTTCCTCAATCCTCCTTTTTCTCCTCCCCACCTCCCTTCCCCAATCTCCTTCCACTATTCTGGTCTCTCTCCTTATTTATCTCAAGTCACTGTTGCTTCCTATTTCCTCTCTAGCTTCTGCCTATGAGAGGGTCCCCTAGCATTTAATAGAGTACCTCAAAAATAGTAGACACTCAATAAATGTTCATATGCAAAACTTGGAATATTGCTGGCTTTTCTGGCAACCTCTGAAGGAAGATGGTTATTTGAATTGGTTTATTTTGACTTAACTCCTGATAATCAGCAACAAGCTACTAAGTAAAATAGGGTACTGTGTTTAGATGATAGCTAATTGAAAGATTTGACTGCATAAGTCATTCTCTGCTGAGTTCATAGGACTGTGCTGGCTCTGCTAATTAGTCATTATCTTTTCTCATTTTGCAATGATGCTCACTAACAGAATTTTAAAAAATATGAAGAGCTAATGTCGAGGCAGACAAATACGCAAATACGGATGAGGACATTTAAAAGTATAGATTCATAGATTTCCAAACTTTTTGGCTTACTTTTCAAAAATACAATTACTTGCCCCCCCCGGATCTTCTACCACCTTCTTATTTTTATTCAACAGCCCCAAATTACACCTGAGGCTACTATTTCCCCATGGATCATTCTACCATACCTCTCCCTGCCTGGGGGAGAGGGGTGGTATCATGGACTCTGGGAATGTATGGAGGAGAACCAGTGAGTCATACTTGTCCTTTCAGTTAGAATATAGGTTCCTAACATAGGTTCTGGGGGATCCTGGAACGAAACATAGATACATAAAGAACACAGATTTGTCACTGCATCTTTGTTTGTTTGCTTAAAGAAGGTAGATTTCCAGGGGGTGTTGAGTAATTTTTTTTTTTCTGAAAAGGGTGCTGCATTTCCAGATCCCTGGATGCAGTCTGAAGAATTAATACAACTGTCAAAATATTATGGATCCATAGTTCCAACAAACTAAAAGAGTTAGGCTAGCCCCTGTTTTAATCGGATTGGATTCCATGCATGAAATAGAAAAATTATAAAATACACTGGTTTAAATGGGATAAAAGATTTTCATCTCATGTGAAAGATGACTAGAAGGAGGCAATGAGGAAATCCTAGTCATACACCAAGATCAAACAGCGTGGAAGTGGACAGAGTCTTAAATTTTTTACCTGAGAGATTAAGATGATAATAGTACCTACCTCATAGAACTAATAGGACTCGATGATAGAAAATGTGTGGAGTCTGGTGTGGGCGCACACCTGTAATCCCAGTTCCTGGGAGGCTGAGACAGGAGGATCACAGGTTCGAGGACAAGCTCAGCAATTTAGTGAGACCCTCAGAAACTTAGTGAGACCTTGTTTCAAAATAAAAATTAAAAAGGACTGGGGGTAGAATGTCTCTGGGTTTAATCCCCAGCACCAGGAAAAGAAAAGAGAAGAAAAGAAGAGAAGAGAAAAGAAAAGAAAACAAAAGAAAAGAGAAATGTATGAAGCTGAACTCAGTGGTGCATGCCTGAGACAGGAGGATCACAGGTTCAAGGCCAGCCTCAGTGACTTAGTGAAACCTTAGCAACTTAGCAAGACCCTGTTTCAAAATAAAATAAAATAAAATAAAAAACAAATAGATAAATTAATTAATGAATCTTGGCATGATGATGCATGCCTGTAATCCCAGTACTTGGGAGGCTGAGACAGGAAGATCATAGGTTTGAGGCCAGCCTCAATTTAATGAGGCCCTCCACAACTTAGTGAGACCCTGTTTCAAAATAAAATAGGGATGGTATATAGCTCAGAGGTAGAATGCCCAAAGGTCTAGGAGTGTAGAGGTCTCAGGTGTAGATCAGATGTAAGATGCCCCTGCATTCCATCCCCAGTACCAAAATAAAATACAATAAATAGAATAAAATAAAAATAAAAATGTGTGAAGTACTTGGAAAAATGCCTGGCTCATAGTAACTGCTCGACAGATGCTACAGTTTGTACCCAGGAGGCCACCAAAGGCCCATATGCTAAAGCTTGGTGGCCAGCCTGTGGTGCTGTTGGGAGGTGATGGAACTTTTAGGAGGTGGGGCCTACTGGAAAGAAGTTAGGTCCCTGGTGGGGGGTGTGCTCTTAAAGAGGATATTGGGACACCAGCCCTTCCTGTTTCTCTGTTTGCTTCCTGGCCACCATGAGGTGAAGAGGCCTCCTCTGTCACATGTTCCCACCAGTATGTGCTGCCTTGCCACAGGCCTAAAAGCAACAGGGCCAAGAGACCATGGATTGAACCCCCTTAAACCATTAGCCAAAACAACCTTTTCCTCTTTATAAGTTGATTATCACCAGTGTTTTGTTGTAGTGACAGAAAGCTAGTTAATATAATAGGTGTGATTTCTTAATGTGAAGGAGCCACACATTAATCGAGTGATCACATTAATAAATGTGTAACATTCTGATGCCTTACTTGGAGGAAAGATGAAGGGTGTTGTGAGAGGATAGAATAAGGGTTTCTGACCTAGTTTGGGGAATTTTGGGAATACTCCTGAGGAACCGATTCTCCAACTCTATCTGAAAGATGAATAGGATTAGCCCAGTGGCTGGCCAGTGCTGGTTCCATTCAGAGAATCAACCTGTCCTGAATTAGGAGGGAGGACCTCACAGTAGTTGAAGGAGGCTTTGTGTCTGGATTTCAGGAGCTGTGGCCAGGGCCAGGAGGACACAGCAGGGATTCTGGTCTCTCTGAGGAGCGATGGGGGGCCATCAGCGAGGGCAAGCTGGTGGAGGGGGTTATTGCCGTGGCAGGCTATCTGCTGATTTCTACAGTGAGTCTGGCAGTTTCTAACCCCTCTGTGGTTGATGAGCCCCCTGTGGACTGCCTGGAGGAAGCTGGCCTGGATGGAGCTTGAGTCCCTGTATTTAGTCCATTTTTTGTTGCTAATAAGTGGATATCACAGGCTGGGTAAGTATTTGGGGGGGTGGTTCTAAGGATTGAGCCCAGGGGGATCCTATCACTGAGCTACACCCCCAGCCCTTTTTATTTTTTGAGACAGGGCCTCACATTGAACTTGTGATCCTCCTATCTCAGCCTCCTGAGTTGCTAGGATTATGCCCTGTGTCTGGCAGGCTGTGTAGGTTTTATTTATTTATTTATATTTATTTATTTATTTATGCTTTTATTGGTGCATTATAGGCTTATAATTTCACATCATAATGTATTAAATAGTGATAATGACATATATGCACACAACAGTTGGTGAGTTTTCCCCCCGGCTCCCTCCCCACTCCCTCCCTTCCCCATACATGATACTGAGATTGGCATTGGTATTCTCACATATGTACATAATGTCCGTGGAATTGTTTCCTTCATTAATCCTCCTTCTCCCCCACAATCCCCTAGACCACCTCCCTCCTCCAATGGGATTGCTCTTCCATTATCTAAAGTCCCTCTCATATCCCAGTTACTTCCTGGCTTCCACATATGAGAGAAACATGACCCTTCACTTTCTGTGACTGGCCGATCTCACTTAACATAAGTTCTCCAGGTCCATCCATTTTCCTGAAAATGAAATAACTGTGTTCTTTATTGCTGAGTAAAATTCCATTGTGTGTATATCTCATAATTTTGTAATCCATTCATCTGTTGATAGATACCTAAGTTGTTTCCAAAATTTGGCTATTGTGAATTGTGCTTCTATAAATATAGATATGCATGTATTACTATAATGTTCTGATTTCAGACCTTTTGGAAAGACACCCAGGAGTGGTATACCTGGATGGTATGGTGGATCCATTCCCAGTTTTCTGAGAAATCTCCACACTGATCTCCATAGTGGCTGTACTAATTTATAATCCTACCAACAGTGTAGAAGAGTTCCTATTTCCACATCCTTGTCGGCATTTATTGTTGTTTGAATTTTTGATGATTGCCATTCTAATTGGGGTTAGATGGAATCTCAGTGTAGTTTTGATTTGCATTTCCTGGTTGCTAATGATGTTGAACATTTTTTTCATGTATTTATTGGCTGTTTGTACTTCTCCTTTTGTGAAGTGTCTATTTAGTTCAACTGCTCATTTCTTGATTTTTTTTTAGTGTTGTTTTAAGTTATTTGTATATTCTAGATATTAGACCTCTATGAGAAGAGTAGCTGGCAAAGATCTCCTTCCATTCTGCAGGCTCTCTCTTAAGATTCTTGATGGTTTCCTTTGCTGCACAGAAACTTTTAAGCTTAATGCCATCCCACTTATTAATTCTTATTTTAATTTCCTGAGCTTTGGGGGTCTTATTGGGGAAGTTTCTACCTGTGCCTATATGTTGGAGTGTTGGACTTATTCCCTATGCTCTCCTCTAGTAATTTCAAAGTCTCTGGTCTAACTTCTAGGTCTATGATCCATTTTGAGTTGACTCTTGTGCAGGGCACCTTTGTCAAAAATCAATTGCCTATAAGTGTGTGGATTTGTTTCAGTATCTTCTATTCTGTCCCATCGGTCTATGTGTCTGTTTTGTGCCAAAACCACAATGTTTTTATTACTTTAGTTTTGTAGTATAATTTGAAGTCAGGTATTGTTCCGGTCAGCATTCTCACAGCCATAATCTAAAGACCTGATCACATAACTTAGAGGAAGGAAGATTTATTTGCTCGCAGTTTTCCTTGGGGATATTGGGGTTTAGTCCAGGTGAGGCTGGTGTCTGGATCTCAGTGCATGGCAGCAGGACGTGGAGAAAGGGAGAGCACAAGGGCTGTGATCCTCACATCATGAATACTAGAAGCAAGAGAGAGCGAGTAGGGGAAGGAGAAACCATATATAATACTCAAGGTTGAAACCCCAGGAATTGACTTCATTCAGCCACACCCTACCAGCCCAGGGCACCACCCAGATAAATCGATTACAATGGATTTATCAACTGCTGGGATTTCAACACTCAAGACTCAATTACATCAACTCCAAACACCAATTTATGAGCTCTTCAAGGGGCCATTCTATATTTAACCGTAGCAAGTATTGTGATGCCTCCTGCATGGTTTATATTGCTGAGAATTACTTTGGCTATTCTGGGTCTTCTGTTTTTCCATATGAAATTTAGGACTTATTTTTCTAGCTCTTTGAAGAATGACATTGGTATTTTGATAAGGATTGCACTGAATCTGTAGATTGCTTTCGTAGAATGGCCATTTTGATAATATTTAATCTGCCTATCCAAGAGCAAGGAAGATCTTTCTATCTGCTAAGATCTTCAATTTCTTTCTTTTGTGTTTTATAATTTTCATTTATTTCTTTAGTGTTTTATAATTTTAGTGTTTTATAATTTTCATTCCTTTGACCTCCTTGGTTAGATTTATTCCTAGGTATTTTATTGTTTTTGAGGTTATTGTGAATGAAATTGTTTTCTGGATTTCTTTTTCAGTGGATTCATGGTTGGCATATAGAAAAGCTACTGATTTTTTTTAGATTGATTGTGTATCCTGATACTTTGCTGAATTTGTTAATCAGCTCTAGAAGTCTTTTGGTCAAGTTTTTTGGGTCTTCTACATAGAGGATCCCGTCATCTGCAAATAGAGATAATTTCATTTCTTCTTTTCCTATTTGTATTCCTTTGATTTCCTTCTCTTGCCTTATCACTCTGGCTAGAGTCTTGAGTACTATATTGAGAAGAAATGTTGAGAGTGGGCATCCTTGACTTGTTCCTGTTTTTAAAGCGAATTTTCATAGCTTTTCCCTGTTCAATATGATGTTGGCTTTGGGTTTATTGTATATTGCCTTTATGATGTTGATATAAGTTCTTTCTATTCTGATTTTCTGCAATGTTTTTAACACGAATGGGTGTTGAATTTTGCCAAATGCCTTTTTAGCATCTATTGAGATGATCATGTGGTTTTGGTCCTTAGTTCTATATATGTGGTAAATTACATGTATTGATTTGTGTATGTTGAACAAGCCTTACATCCCTGGAATGAAATCAACTTGGTCATGGTGTACAATTTTCTTTATATGGTTTTGAATGCATCACTAGTATTTTGTTTAGAATTTTTTCATCTATGTTCATCAAGGATATTGGTCTATAATTTTATTTTCTTGAGGTATCTTTACTCAGTTTTGTTATTAAGGTGATATTTGCTTCATAGAAGGAGTTTGGAAGAATTCTATCTTTTTCTATTTCATAGAATAATTTGTGAAGTATGGATTTAGTTCTATAAAGATCTTGTAGAATTCAGCTGGGAATCTGTTTGGACCTGTGCTTTGCTTTGAAGGAAGGCTGTTTATTGCTGTTTCCATCTCTTTGCTTACTATTGGTCAGTTTAGCTTTTCTAAATCCTCTTGATTCAATTTAGGTAGGTTGTATGTTTCTAGAAATCTGTTGATTTCTTCTGTGTTTTCCTGTTTATTGAATAAAAATTTTCAAAATAGTTTCTGATGATCCTCTGGATTTCCCCACTCTCTGTGGTGATGTCTCCTTTTTCATTTCTTATTTTGATAAGTTGGGTTGATCATCTCTTTCTTTTGGTTAGGTTGGGTAAGGGTTTATCAATATTGTTAATCTTTTCAAAAAACAGCCTTTCGTTTTGTTGATCTTTTGTATTGTTTTTTGTTGTTGTTTTCTCTATTTCATTGATTTCTGCTGTGATTTTAATTATATCCTGCCTTCTACTGGCTTTGGGATTAGTCTGTTCCTGTTTTTCGAGGTCCTTGAGGTATGTCATTAGGTAGTTTATTTGGTGACTTTCTGTTTTTCTTATGTGGGCACTCAGTGCTATAAATTTTCCCTTTAAAACCAATTTCAAAGTGTCCCATAGATTTTGGTATAATGTATCTTTATTTTCACTTAATTCTAGGAAATTTTTTATTTCTCCCCTTATTTCCTCTATGTTCCAGCCCTCATTTAAAAATGTATCATTCAATCTCCATGTATTTATGTAGTTCCTTTGGGTTTTCTTGTTGATTTCTACTTTCATTCCATGATCTGAAAAGAATCATGGAATTATATTACATTTTTAAAATTTGCTGGTTCTTGCTTTATATCTAATAATGTGCTCTATTTTGGAGAAGGTTCCATGAGTAGCTAAGAAGAAAGTCTATTCAGCTGTTGTTGGTTGGAATATTCTATATATATGTCTACCAAAACCATTTGATTTATAGTGTTCTTTAGGTCTGAAGAATCTTTACCCATATTTTGTCTGGAAGATTAATCTAGTGGTCTGAGAGGTGTGTTGAAGTCTCCCAGTATTATTATATTGGGGTCTGAGTCTTGAATATTCTGGTCATGTTGCCACATTGTCTTCTCTACATTGGTGACTACATGGTCAGTTTTGAATGTGCTGTCTTCTAAGACTGAGACTCTGTTTTTAATGTAGTCCAGTCTGCCATAGGTGGTTTCTATTGAGGTTTTTATTCCATTTATTGTGTTCTTCATTTCAGGTCCTCTTTTTGGTTCTCATATAGAGCCTCAATCCTCAATTTATCAATTGATATGTTCTTTCATGGTTTGTACACTTTTTCTGATTTCATTACTAAGTCCTTTGATCATATCGAAAATCAAAATTCTGAATTTTCCTTCTGGTACTTTCTGCAGCTCAATATTGGTGAACTCTGTTGTGGTTTAGTTGTGAAGTTTATTGCTTTCTTATTAGTTTTCATTCTCATGTTTTCAGAATTCTCTGGTTTCTATCTTTGTTGTCTTGGCATCTTCTTTATTTTTCTGTGGGAGTCCTGTGTCTATTTGTTGTCCCCATATAATAAGGTCTATGCTGGGGATATATATTTGTTTCAATGAATATGTCTTGTATAATCAGACGTTTGAGTTAGTCCCCCTCTTTAACATGATAGAGTTCTTAGTGCAGACCAGCAGCAGTCTCTCATTGGTTGCTGGCTTTGATGCTATCTGGACCCAAACTCTGTAGGGCCAGAGACTATAATGTTCTGTTCAGAGCCTCTGGCTGGCTGACTGAGATTTAATGCCCTAGGTACACCACTGCTCTGCTGGTTGTGAACACATGAAACCCTTCAGCTGCTGCCCTCCAGCCTCCATTATCACTGGGCATAAGCTCAGCAGGGCCAGAAACTATGATGTTCTGAGCCTGTGGCCTGGCTAGTTGAGATTTGATGCCCTAGGGACACCATCATTGACTTGCTGGTTTCGATCACGTGAAGCCCTGTCAGCCACCTGCATCCATGATCACCAGGCCAAACTCTGCTGGCCAAGAGAGTATTGTGTTCCCTGCTTGTGGTGTGACTATCTGAGTCAAATTTCCCCAAAGACACTGCTGTTCCTCTGCCAGCTACGATCATGTGAAACCCTGCTGAGCCCTGGTCTCCCTGCTTTCAAGGCCCAAATTCCACTAGGAAGAAATTATACTTTTCTGAACCTGGTAGCTCAGTTATTTGGCCCCAGGGACATCGTTGCTGCTCTGGGCAGCTGCAATCATATGAGACCTTACCGGCTACTGGCCTTGGTGTTTGTGGTGCCCAAACAATGCTGGGAGAGAGTTCTAAGCCTGTGGCATGCTTGGCTGAGTTATTTCACCCCACAGATACACTATTAGCAGTTCTGCAGTGATTGCTGGAGATTTTGCAGGGCAGAGTGAACTGTGCACCCTAGGTCCCACCCGAGTGTCCCTAGGGACTGTCTGCTAATTCACATTTCTGCTATGACCAACTGTAACTCCATACCCCACTTCTGCAGGAATAGTTTGCAAACTCACAGACCCCACAGGTTTGTTCCTTGCCAGGCAAATCCCTGCAGCTGTGCAGGCTCCTGCTGGGACAGTTTGTAAACTCATGGTCTTGAAGAGCTCTGTTGTCGTTCCTCAGGTCCCAGCAGGAAGGGTCTGGTAGTTTCTCTGTTCCATTGAGTTCAGCTATAGCCACAGTTCACTGGGTGGTTTTTTTGGGTGAACTGTAGATTCACAGTGGGTCTTGACAAGGCTGGTTATAACCACTAGGGTCCCTGAAGGAAGGGCATGTAATTCCTTGGTCCTGATGAGTTCAGCAGCAGCCATAGGAGTTTGCTGAGTGATTTGGCCAGGTGATCTGGATAGTTGCCATCTTGAGGAGCATGGAGAGAAGAATGCGATTGTGTTTGTGTTGGTTCTGTGCAATCATTGGCTCAACAAGATTTAGCCTCTTTTCTGGAGTTGGTCTCTGAGAGCTGCTGTGTACAGCAGCCGCCAACCCCAGTACAGGCTCACCAAGATGGCACTGCCTCCGCTCTCCACTCACCAGATGAATTGCATGGGGCTCTTTTCAGTCCTCTGCTCTCTGTGCGGCCTCCAATTCAGCCAGATTTTGACTATCTTTCTTCTGTTAGGTTTCACTTTTCTTTTCTTGCCAAGTAGCAGTCTTCCTGCTGTTTGAGTTCTGAATCTCAGAGCAACTGAAACATGCTGCCTTTCTCTTCTACCATCTTTAATCTCCTGGGTAGGTTTTAAAGAGGTTTATTTTGACTCACCATTCTGGAGGAGCAAGGCTGAGGGACTGCATCTGACTGACTCCTTGTCAACCAAATCCAGGATGGTACAGGGTATCACATGACGAGAGACAGGGAGTGTCATGGGTCTGTATGATCTCTCTCCATCTTCTTATAAAGCCCATCATGATTAAATCATGGGGTGAGCTTCATCACAATGACTTTAGTCCTAATCATTTTCAAAGGTTCCATCTCTAAACACCATAGGCAGATGAGGTTTCAACCCTCTTAATACCTCACAATGGGGAGTAAGTTCCAACACATGAAGTCTTGGGGGAGACACTCCAACCATATTCAAATCATAGCAGTCCAGTCTGTAAGTAGGGGTGGGATCCAAGCTGTTTTCATATTCACAGTGTGCACTGGATAGTACAATAATTAGATGAAAGGAAATTTATTTTGACTCAGACTTCTTCACCAATACAAAAATATTTCTACAGCCCTAAACCAGAGGAGAGAACATATGCATAATCTGAAAACACTTGTTTGTTTCAACAAACCACAAACAGCTCAAGGGGCAGGGCCACTGAATGTCTCTGTTTTTGCACACTGACCCTCACTTGAATTCACACTGAACCCCTCTGGGCTCAGCTCAGGGTTTGGGACCTACCAGTGAAAGAAGAGTGAGGGAAGCTAAGTGCTACTCATTTGCTTGATGGTGTCCTAAGGTCATTGACATTTACACAGGGACTCAGGTTAGTGCTGGCTATTTTTAGATAATATGCTGTACGTAAGGAGATCTATCGCCAGTTCTTATATGTGTATGAACGTACCTTGTCCATAACACACGCTGACATTATTCAGGTTTTTTTCCAGTACTTTTGACAAAAACAATTTAGAGGAATAAAAAAAATAAGGAAAGAGGTCCATTAATAGAATGGCAGTGGAAACTACATATTATCAACTATGTATGGAGTCAGCTCGCTGACATATTTTTTTGCAGTCTGTCCTCTAAAATAAGTGTAGAAGTGGAACATTCTACACATTCTAAATGCCAAAAATATTCTCCTTGTGACGCTTACCAGATCTGCAAAAGATGGCTCCTTTTGAAGAGGAGAGCAAGGGAAGTCCATTAGTGGGCTTTGTTGGCATTAATAATTCAGAGGTGCCCTGCATCTTCTCTCAGATAGACAGAAGAATCCACTTTAACATGTAAGTGGCAGCAGAGAGGAGGAAAGGATGTGGATGGTGAAGATGGAGTTGCAAACCCACAGCTTTCCCACACCAGGAAACGGAAGCTGGCTGTGAGAAGCTGCCCCACGAGAACTGTTGCCTTTTGCAAACTGTGTTTTGCACAAATGCACTCCCCCCACCCCGCCCCTTGCAGGCATCTTAGATTCCTGGTAAGGCTGATTAGTCCCTCCTCCCCCAAGTGGCTGCATCTTATCTAACTGTCATGTGTGAAAGTAGATTTCTTTTTTAATCAGGAAGCTATGGAAACAAGCTTAATTTGTGATTTAATCTTAACTCATAGAAGCGCTAATGATAATTAAAAATTATTCTAAAAGTGAAAAAGTAATCTTCATGCACATTTTTGATGTGTTGTCATGAAGGTATTAAGATATCGTTGATAATTGGCTCCAAATATTTCCAGCACTTGAAAATTTAAAGAAAAAGAAATCATATCTCCCCGAGTTCAGCTATAATGAAGAATTTGGGAATTAAAGAGAATATTTCTGGGAAGGAAATATTTCTCCCAGCAAAGAAAAACTCAATACCAACAAGTCAGTGTATGTTCAAGCCACGATCAGAGCTGGTTTAAAAAATGTCAAAATCAATGAGAAATGCTGCTTTTTGTCAGTGTTAAACATCTGCCGAGGGCCTATTAGGTGTTCTACAGTAGAAGAGAACAGCTTGGTTTGGCATCATCGTCCCAGCTAAATAAATGAAAAGAGTGAAAAGAACCTCATCATTATTGTGAGAAGAAAGAAAAATATTCCGAGTTTAGCCACATCATGAGTTAGTTTTTTTTTAATATGAAAAGCATCTCTTTTTTATAGAACTCTAATTAATTTTGGATAGGCATCTACTTTGCACTATTTTGAATAAACAAATCTTGGTTTGACGAGGCTTTACAATTCACAAGGAAAATATTTTGTTGATTAATTTACTTTTGATGAGAGCCAAGTGTGGTGGTGTATGCCTGTAATCTCAGTACTTGGGAGGACAAGACAGGAGGATCGTGGGTTCAAGACCAGCAGGCAGCAACTTGGAAAGACCCTGTTTCAAAATAAAAAATAAAGTAAGGCAGGGCTGTAGCTCAGAGGTAGAAACACCCTGGGTTCAAACCCCAGAAGCACTAAAAATTTTTTAAAAAGTAATTTACATTGATGAAATTAAACTTTCACATTTTCACCACATTATAGAACAATCAAATGAAAGTGTTTATAGGTCAAGACACATGGAAAAGTTTGTAAATTTTCAAAAAGAATTCTTTTATTAAAGAGAATCATTTCTTAAAAATTCCAGCCAGGCGTGGTGGCGCATGCTTGTAATCCCAGTACTTGGGAGGCTGAGACCAGAGGATCTGGGTTCGCAGCCAGCTTCAGCTACTTAGTAAGGCCCTCCACAACTTAGTGAGACCCTGTTTCAAAATATAGAACAAAAGATAGGGCTGGGGGTGTAGCACGGAGGTAGAATGTCCCTGGGTTCAATACCCAGTACCGAAAAAAAAAAAGGAAGAGTAAAATAGGGCTGGGGGTATAGCTCAGAGGCAGAATGCCCCTGAGCATTCTATCCCCAGTACCGCAAAAAAAAAAAAAAAAAAAAAAAAAAAAAAAAAAAAAAAAAAAAAAAAAAAAAAAAAAAAAAAAAATTCCAAGGGAGGAGAAAACTTTAGAGATACTTTCATTTTTGGAAGAAACATCTGAGCAGCAAGATATCTTTACTATCAAAGCTATTCAATGAAGAAAGAAAGTAGAAAGCAAGCAACAAGCAAGCTATCACATTTGCTGGAAGAAGCATCCTAGTAAGCTTTGAAATGGAAGCAAAAGATTTCTATGTCCTTGTGTGAGGCTGAAGAACAGCCATGACAGGCTGTGCTTCTGAAGGAACTAGGCTAGGCCCAAGTTTTTGTTTCTTAGAAACCAAACTAAGAGATGTTCCCACAGAAACCATCGCTTGATGGAGCCTTTCAGAACAATGGTAGGGCCTAAAACCAATAGGTCCAAGAAGTGTTCCCACAGAAACTACCGCCTGGTGGGGTCTATTGGAACACTGGTAGGGCCTGAACCAATAGTTCCAAGAGATGTTCTCACGGAAACTGCCGCTTGGTGAGGTCTATCAGAACAATGGTGTAAAGTCCCCAACTCCTCAGGTGTAACAAGCCAATCAGTGAACTCCAAATACCCCTAACTGTTGCCAACTGTATATGTAATCAAAATGTATAAAAGCCCGAGTAATCTAGAGCTCGGGGTCCGAGGTCAAGACTCCACTGTGCTGGATGAGACTCGGACCCTAGCTCGAGCTAGCTAATAAAGTTCCTTTGCTTTTGCATTATCGATT
>PVJS01004447.1:0-69107 GCA_004027185.1 Glis glis
GTTCTACCTCCACGCTACACCCCCGGCCCTATTTTTTATACTTTATTTTGAAACCGGGTCTCACGAAGTTGTGGAGGGCCTCACTAAGTAGAGAGAGACAGGGAGAGAGAGAGAGAGAGAGAGAGAGAGAGAGAGAGAGAGCTGAGGCTGGCCGCGAACCCGGATCCTCCGGTCTCCGCCTCCCAAAGTACTGGGATTACAAGCGTGCGCCACCACACCCGGCCTGGCAATGTGTTTTATTTGCACTGGGTAGTTGATCTTAGCAAGATCATTTTAACTAAATAATATATTATTAGATTTTTATTTATTTGTTTTGGAGACTGCTTTTTAATTGTGGGTTTTTGAATTATTCACATTTATTATTTCACTTGTAATTTGCAAGCAGTGTTATTTTTTCTTTTCATTATTTCCTACTGTCTATTCTTATTATCAGACTTTTACCTTCCTATGTCAGTTTCTCAGAATAATGATATTTGGGAGTTATCATAAGGACTTAGAATGCTAATCAAATGGCTTATGCCAAAGTGGGTGAATAATGTTTCAGAATCTTTTTAGATTTGCTATGAACTTTTTTCCTAGTCTATTGCTTACATTCTAAATTAGTGGGTTTTTACAAAATTATTGGTCTCAAATTTAAAAGTTTAATAATAGGGAATGGTTAAGGATATAGGACTATATGTGCTAAAATAAATGATCCTAGCTCTTAAAACTATAAATATAACCAGCAACATTTATTTATAGTTTAATATTGAATGAAAAGAGAATGTGAACTGCATTATATTGAATACAAAAAATACTGACAATTACTTTTTTTAGACAGGAACAGCTATAATATCTGAGTCTTGGGCCAAGGGACAAAAATATGTTTAAAATCTTATCTAATTCTATTATCTCTCTTAAAAATAATTTTAAATATAAATAAATTAAACACAATTTTTTAGTGCCGAATAAACTGATGTAATTCAAATCTCATTGGGTTTGTCTTTTCCATGGGCTTGGTAACACGCAGGGCTTTGTTCTTTCATTTAGAGAAAGTCACACTTTATTAATAATAACAGCCCAATCTCTGGAGAGATCTCTGAGCAAAGGCACAGGGCTTTGGAATGCTGGGCCCTGCCCCTGCCTTCAGGGTATTCAGAGAACATTTTCCTGGAAGCTAAAGGAACAGCAAGTATGCCTTCTTTCATGGCCTCCTCAAACACATGTAACTTGCGGAGCTTAAAGACTTACATTTGTAAAAGCCATTAGTGTCGATTAATGCAGACAAATGATTGAGATTGGGACATTGGGAGGTGCAACTCCACACCTTGTACCATTTATGGGCAGGAAATGAGGAACAATTAGGTTGGTGAGGCTGGGAAACACCCCACCAGCCCTGTCTGCATGGGGTCAGCTTTGGGAAGGCTGCATGGGAGTGTAATGGGAGAAGGGGCTGGGGCCTGGACCAGGACAGATGGGAGCAACAGGCAGCGGTGATGGCCAAAGCAGATTTCTCAGCTCAGCCGCCCCATTTCCAATGTCGCTGATAAAAATGACATCTTAAATTGTGTGGCTCTCTACATATAATTTTGGTTTCTTGCAACCCTCTTGGAAGTATACTCACTGAGTTGTGGATTTGCCCATCCATTTATTTTGTCAATAAATGTTTTCTTAGTTTGTTTGAGGGATCCTGAGTGAATGGAGCCTAATCTTTGTCTTCATGGAAGTTAGCCTAGGCAATTTCAAGGCAGTGTGGTAGTGAATGGAGAAGCTTATGGGAGCTCAGCGAAGGGCACTCAAATCTAGGCTTAGGAATTCTGGAAGGCTTTCCATCCTGGGGGAGAGGGGAGGTGAGGTCCAAGATAAACCATAATGGATGAATAGAAATTTCCATTTAAAAAACATGAAAAAATGCATTAAGAGTTTAAGCAACCTGTCATGCCACTCAAAAACAAAGTGGAAGCCAACTCATATCTAGTTCTCAGAACAATGTAATATGGTTGAATTTTCCTAATGGGAACTAACCCACTTGTGTGCCCAAAGGTTTTCTAAATTATTTTAATTGAAATATATATAAAAAACTATATTTTATACCTTTTGCTTAAGTAGTCCAGGAAATAGATGGTTTTTAATCCTCTTAATAAAATCTACTCACCTACACACTTATCAGATAACTCTGAGGTACTTTGCTTAGCCCTAAAGGTCACATAAGCAAATTCTATGGGGCTGATGTGAACCAGGGACTCACAATCTAGTGGAGGAAGTTAAGACAAGGACTAGATAAGGACTAGAATAGAATTTTCCAAAGTATGCCCTCTGAAATAGGAGAATACAATTTTTCTTCTGATTTAGAATAGAGTATGACTGAGATATTTGAATAGGCTTAATAAAGAGATAATATTTGAGTAAGGCCTTAAAGAAGGAGCAGAGGGCAGGAACATCCTTATAAGCAAGCATTCACATAATATACTATTACATTATGATGCTATATTTTGTGTGTGTGTGTGTGTAGTACTGGGGATGGAACCCAGGGGCATTCTATCTCCGAGTTATACCCCCAGCCCTATTATACTTTTTATTTTGAAACAGGGTCTCACTAAGTTGCAGAAGGCCCCATTAAGTTGCTGAGTCTGGTCTTGAACCTGTGATCCTCTTGTCTCAGCTTCCCAAGTACTGGGATTACAGGTATGCCACCATACCAACTGTGATGCTACATTTTGAATTTGATTTTTGAAGGACTTCTCCCAGAATACATCCTTTTTATTCCCAAGGATGCAAATGATCTAAAAGCGTGAAGATTTAATTCTACTCCTAATTCAAAAGATAAATATATTTCCCCTTTAAAGTACATGGAAATATAGAAGTTAGCATATAAATCTTTTTTTCTTTCCTATTGGTGCATTGTAATCATACATCATGATGAAGTTCAGAGTGATAGAGACATACATGCACACAGCACTCGGTGAACCTCCCTCTGGCTCCTACCCCTCCCTTCACCCTCCCGGTGCTTGAATTTGATTTTGAATGTGATGTTTTATTGTGATGGAATGGTATGTTTTATCTGCTGTTGGGTGCTTTTTTTCTTTTACTCAGCAGTCATATCTATTCCAACACCCACTTTCTTATCAGTTAGCTAATATAAATGATCACCTAGTTTGCTACTTAAAATTATATTTGGACTGGAAAATTTGATAACTAATTGAAGCATGTGGTAGATTAGATAATAGTTCAAAACATTCTTAGCAAGGGTGTAACATAGAGATCATTAGTTCCAGAGCACAAAACACAGATGAGACGGCTGAACATAAGGCAGCAGGGACTCTGAGCATTGGCGATGTGCTGGGGAACACCTGCCCTTTCAAATGGGGTGAGCTACTACCCAGCACCAGTGGACTGTGGCAGGTAGGAATAGGGATTTTGACTTTTTACAAAAATTTGGGAATGTGATTTTTTTGTGTGTATAATCTATAAAGCTTTAGAGGTTGGCAATTACATCATTGCTTTAAAATACACTATGTGAAGCAATTACAGTTAAAATAATCTTCAGATTGGATCTTCCCTATAAGCCTACACTTTGCAACTGCAGATCCAGTAAAGCCAGTTAAACTGAACTGAATTTAACACATTCCTAAGTTCCCTTTTCATATAGCTCATTTAATTCTCACAACAAACCTTTAGAAACAGGAGTGATAATGATGCCCATTTCACAAATAGAGAACTGAGATATAGAGAATTTAAGTAATTTTGCAAGGATACCCAGTTGTCAAATGGCAGAGCCAGCCTTTGATTTAAAGCAGTCTGGCTCCAGAATTCGTATCCATAAACATTATACTACAGATGCTTCTCAACTTATGTTGGGTTATGTCCCAATAAACCCATGTAAGTTGAAAATGCATTTGATACACCCAATCTATCAAACATCCTAGCTTAGCAACACAGCACACTGGTGAGAATCGGTTGTTTATCTTCATGATCTCATGGTCCCGTGGCCTATTGGAAGCAGGGGCTTGCTGCTACTACCCAGCATCACAAGAGGGTATCATGGCACTTACAAGAAAATGAGATCAAAATTCCAAAACTCAAAATAATTTCTATTGAATGCATGCACCACTGCAGAGAAAAAAAATTTAGGTTGAACCACTGTCAGTCAGGGTCCATCTGTATAAAGTACCAGTAAGAGGTACACAACTGAAAGTAATATATAAGGGAGATGTTAATATGTGTTGGAGGAGATCAGTGAAAACTACTTGGAGGAAGCAGCATTTGAGCTGGGTTTTAAAAATATGAGCAAGCTTTGGGGAAGAGTACTTGATATTAAGGTGTCACAGATGATCTGGGGTAGCATGAACAGAGGCACCAAGATGAGGTTAAAAAATAAAAGGTGCCCTGTCTATGGAAATACTTCTTCGTTTACTGGAACTGGAAGCAGGATGTATGGAAGACTCATGCATAGAGACTCCTGGTGGACTGGTATTCAGGTTCAACCAATAGGTAGCAATGTTATTTATCATTGACTAGGCCAGAGAAAGTCTGCATTTGCATGTTCTCTGGGTTGTAAGGAGAAATACAGGGGACAGCTGGCAGGCATGCAAACTAGAGGGAAGGAACTTAATTTCCTGTCCCATCAAGGTTCACTGACTTGTAGAGAAGGAATTCCAGTTGGAACACCAGATGTCCTCATATAAAAGCAGGAGGGAGAGGTGTCGAATCAGAAGATGTCTATAAAACAAGTTGAAAATTGGAAGTTGTGAAGGTATCTACTTAAAAAAAAACATTTGAAATCAATCAACTCAACCTAAACCTGCAATACTTTCCTGTGAGCAGAATGGAATGCTCATCTGGAGGGTTCTCTCCTCATAACAAAGACTGTGTTCACACCAGAAAGGCAGTGTCGTCTGACAGGAAAGGGATGCTTGTGGTGTCATCCATCCTGGGGCCCAAAGTCTAGCTATTTTCCTGATTCACTGTACAAACTCAACCAAGTCATCTCTCAGCACCAGTATCCACATCTAGACAATAAGCATGATAATATTTATCATTTTAATGACACCATAATTAATATATAGTTTGATGAGATGTTTAAATGAGATATGGAAGTAGCAACTTGAGTGTAATATTGTACGCAGCAGTGTGAACCCCTCATCCATTCTCATTGGTGTATAATTTCAACTTGGTGTCTCTTCTTGGCATGGCATGCTGACATCGGTTCCCTCACCTCTTCCCATTTTCCTTCAGGCTGCAGCTGATCTCTGCATCCTCCCAATGCAGGACCTTTCAGATTCCTCCCAACTATGGTAAGGGTAGAGATCTACAAGACAAACGCAGTGTGGTGCACTGGCAGGGATGATGGCTTTGAGTGAGAAATCATAGGTTCTGAAACTGGCTGTATCATATAGGGAATGAGTGGCCCTAGATACATCACTTTCCCTTTCTGAGCCTCAACTTCCTTGTCTGAAAAAAAAAGAAATGAGATGATATATCTTAGAGTATTTTATATACTTCTGACATTTGTCATATGCATAAAAAAGGATAGGAAAAAGAAAAATGCGCAATTCTTGGCAACCAGGAGGTTGAGCTCAGACTGTTTTTGAGGACAGAGGGTGATATGGCAAAGAAACATTCTCCAAAGTTTAACGGGTAGATGAGGACTGTCTGTGTGTTATCTTGCTGACAAAACAGGAGTTTCTCTCATACCAACATGTGCACCTGAGCCACTCAGGGGCTCCCAGATAGCAGAACTCTTAATTCTTCTCCAATCACCTCTTGCTTTTTTCATATCTGTACCTTTTCTTACATGAAATCCTTTTCTTCTATATTTGACTGTCCTACTATCTTACTGGGGTGGAAAGTGGGTCTTACTTTTTTTTTTCTTTTTTGGTGGAGGGCGGAGAGTACTGGGGATTGAACCCAGGGGCATCCTACCTCCCAGCTACACCCCCAACCCTTTTTATTTTGAAACAGGGTCTTGCTAGGTTTCTGAGAGTCTCACTACATTGCTGAGGCTGTCCTTGAACATGCAATCCTCCTGCCTTAGCCTCCCAAGTACTGGGATTACAGATGTGCACCACTATACCCAATTTGAGTCTTACTTTTTATGGGATTCTGTGAACCACTTGAAAATTTAGGTAAAATATTATATGTAAATTTTAATCCCTTTTTTTCTAAGTAAAGCTTTTCTCTTATTTTCAAAGAAGAACATGACCCACACACTGCTAATAATTGATCCTTTTATTTAGGGAATAAAATGCAAAGAAAATACATATTTTGGCTTAAGTAATAACCAGGATACTAACAAAACCAAGAGGAGAAAGAAGCCTTACTAGTTTTTCCTCCCAGAAGCCTGTCCAGTGTAATCACTCATTCATTCATTCATTCATTCATTAGATTTTCTTTGTATGCCTACTCTGTACTCTTCATTATTGTAGGTGCTTAGCTTAGAGTATTAAACCCATATAGAACTTTACAACCAGAGGACAAAGGTAGACAGTAAATAAACAAGTCAAATTCATACTGAGGAAGGTGATTAGTGCCATGAAATAACATACCAAGAAAGAGGATGGGAAGTGCCTTTGGGAAAGGGTCATGCTACTTTAAAAAAAATGGTATTCACAGAAAATCTCTTTGCAATGGAGACTTTTGAGCTGTCAATGAATTATAGTCAATCCTTGCTATTGGTAGCATTGTGTTCTTTAAAGTTGCTGTGCACACCAAATTACCAAATACTAAAAATTGCTCCCAGGGGAAATACCCCATTAGATTCCTGTGTGCCTCCAGTCACAACACTTTTGTCAACCAATTAATTCATAACCTTGCTTTCTTTGTGTTTCTGTGTAATGATACCTTGTATAGTGCATAGTGTTGATTCATTAACGTTGAACTCAGGGCCAGTGGCACTATCCCTCACATCTGAATGAAGCCTATCTAACACACAAATTTTCTCCATTAGGCACATCGACAGCTTTTCTTCATGTAGGAACACATTTCAACACTGTTTGGGAATTATTTAAACAGCAAAACCACCAATGGAAAGCACACAAAAAAATCTGAAAAACATGGCAGTAATATGTCATGAAAAGAGCGCTTGTTCTGAGTATGGAGCTAAAACAAGAAGTCAGAGAATCACCTTGTTAGACTTAAAATGGGGGCGTTCGCGGAGGGCATCTCAAATTTTTTGCTGAGTGACCATGAAAGCACCATGTGTATTGACTTTGGGGGTTACAGATACACTTTAGTGAGTAGGGGAATTTGCAAGTACAGAATCCATGAATAATGATACTCCACTAGAGTTGGCTTGCTGGCTAAATGAGGATTTCCTAGAAGACAGATTGACATCCACAGGCTTCCTGACTCCCCGCTCCGTGCTCTTTAGTAGTTTAAATTCTGTGCTCATTCTAAACATTTGTCCCAGACACATTTTGGTGTAAGACTTTCCTCTAATTCCCCTCAAATGCCACCGAGTGGAAAAAAGAAAAGAGTGAGGAAAACCTGATGCAGAAGCAGAGAAACTTTTCCATCCAGGAGTTTTGTTCCGGCAGACAGCCTGCTTATGTTTCCTGCACAACTTTAAATTGGGGGGCCCAGCCCTAGCCACTGTACAGGGATAATTTGTGACTCACTTCCAATATAATTAATTCCTCCTTTCCATCTCACCTCTAGCTCTGTAACTTCCCTAGCCCTGAACACAGTCCAAAAAAAATTAACCAAGTTTCTTTTCTAATTTGTGACTTGTCCCAAAGAGTGTAGTGCTTCTAATTAGGTGATTTCAATTAAAAAGTTAAGAGTCATTTTATGTTGCCTTAAAACCAGAATTTGTTCCCCCCCTGGGCAATGAAATTCCATTTTTTAAAAATAAAAATCACTGGAAACAGGAACTTCTGTGAGAGGTAGTATGAGAAAGGCAGGTGCAGAAGACAGGGCTCAGAGATACAGCTGTGCTGTGCTGAAGGAAGTCCATGAGTGGAGTTATGCCATCTAGGGTTGTGTAAGTGGACCCCATGACATTTGTGCCATGATGGAGTCACCTACTGACACATACCTCAGGTCGTATCTCCATTATTAGGTGACACACGAGGGTATTCTGGGACACCAGAAAGACAAAAAGTAAAATATAATTTTACACATTATATGCATCCATTGATTCATCAGAAGAATGTTTTGAAATACATTTTGATGCCTATTTCATAAAATCTAAGATCAAAATGTTTTACAGGCTCTAGAATTTTAGACTTTTTAGGCTTTTTGAAGTCAACGTTGATGGACATTGAAGGCCTGTACTTATAAAGTCATGGTATTCTTGGTAAGAAAGCCTACATTTCTTATAATAGGACTTAATATCTTCTATAATCTAATCCTTGCCTACTAATTTGGTCTCACTTCTCATCAATACCCCCCATCACCATTATTATTCACCCTTAGTCAACCCATGCAGAATTCCTTCAGTTTCCTCTACATGAAAGGCCTGCTCAACTTTGCTTTCTTTTTGGGAACCCCATTTTCAAATTTGTCCTTTTAGGAAGAGCTTTTTAATTCAGTTTTCATGCTCAGGTCTTACCAATTCTATGAAGCCTTTCAGGAACTTTGCCGTGTTCATCCAACTTCCCCCTCCCCATGCTAGCAAAGTTCTGACAACTCTGGTGAACTTACTACATGCTCATCCTCCTCACTAAACTGGGAACCCTTGACACATCTATGTATCTGTGTCCTCAATGCCTAGAAAAATGTTTGACACATGGTAGACACTCAGGAATGTTCACCAAATGAAGAATAAGTGAATGAATAAATCCTAAATAAAGGACATATATGAAAAACTGAGGAAGGTTTACCCCAAATATAGGGGTCAACCTCTAATTAGTGAGAATGTGGACCCAGTATTGCCAGATCTCTTCCAGTTTTTCAAGATATACCAAAATTTCTGATTTTAAATATAAAATATCAAAATTTTAGCATTTGAAAGTCATTTAAAATTACTTAAAATCTGGCTTTGCAAATATAATATATAGGCTTCTAGGTATGTGTCCTTTGGTCTTGGATAAAATTCACATTCCTTTGTATATTGCCCATACCTTTCTAAATTGGTACCCACTTGCCTACATTGTCAACTTTATTTTTCCCCACTCTTGGCCACCACTTTCAGTCCTCATCATTTTTTGATAGCAACTCATGCTTATATTCTGCAAGACCACTGCAGCTGCTTTTCTTTTATGGGATTCTTTTTCATCATTCTTCCATAAGAGAAATTCTCTCATATTTCAAGACCAAACTCACATGTCTTTCCTATTTTCTATGAGTACCTCCACTCCAAAGAGAGACTCTCTCCTCTAGGATCTAATAGAACTCTGGGTGGACTTGTATTATTGTTCTTGCTACCATGTCTTGTAGTCTCTTAACTGTGAGCTATTCTAAAGCATTCTTTTATTTATCTATTTTTTTTTCTTTTGCGGTACCGGGGATTGAACGCAGGGGCGTTCTACCTCCGTGCTACGCCCCCGGCCCTATTTTTTATACTTTATTTTGAAACCGCGTCTCACGAAGTTGTGGAGGGCCTCACTAAGGAGAGAGATAGAGAGAGACAGGGAGAGAGAGAGCGAGAGAGCTGAGGCTGGCCGCGAACCCCGATCCTCCGGTCTCCGCCTCCCAAGTTACTGGGATTACAAGCGTGCGCCACCACGTCCGGCCCCTATTTTTTAAATATATTGAATTTCTTCTCTGTGCTAGATGCTGTCTTACTATTAAGGATAACAAATGTGAATTCAACATTGCCTCTGTTTCCAAGGAGCACCCTATTAAAAAGGGACTTTGTTTAATTTGTCTTATAACCTCTAGCACCTTGCACCTTATATTAGCCAGCTTTTTCATCACTGTGAACAAAATACCTGACAAGAACAACTTAGAGGAGAAAAGATTTATCTGGCTCATGGTTTCAGAGGTTTAGTCCGTGGTCACCTGGCTCCAAGGCAGAAACATCATGGTGGCAAGGGGTAGTGAAGGAAACCTGCTCAGCTAATGACAGCCTAGAAGCAGAAAGAGAGAGAGATAGGAAGCAGCTAGGGACAGATAGAGTCCTCAAGACCATGACCCCAGTGACCTACCTCCTCCAGCCATGCCCCACCTACCTAGAGTTACCACCCAGTGAGTCCATTCAAATGATTAATCCATTAATGGATTAATCCACTGATGAGTTCAGATCCCTCATGATTCAATTATTTCACCTTGGAGACTGCTGCACATGAGGTTTTGGGGGACTGTCTTGATCCAAACCATAACTCACCTAATGATAAAAGCTCAAAATTTCATTCAATGAGTCAAGTATATAATTAGTACCATGCTAATTTTCTTTTTTTTATTTATTATATGTATTGGTGCATTCTAGTTATACATTTTGATAAGTGTCAGGGTATCAGAAGCATGCATGCACATGATGAACAATGACTTTGAAGGAATCAAAAAATGTACTATGTTGTCTTTCACATAACAAAGAGTGCATTTTAAATCCTACACAGAAAGTAGATTATCAGTGTTATAACAGTTTAACATGATGAAAAGTAACCATTCGTTGGTAAGTTAAGAAAGGCATCAGTGATTAGGTGGTTTCTGAGTTGTGGGATTAGAAGACTAACATGAGCAGGTTTGGGGAGAAAAGAGGAGATGATATTTATGGATATAGGTAGGGATATAGAAATGGATGAGATTAATTTGGAGGTAAGTAGAGAGGAAACAAAGAAAAGAAGTAATGCTTGATGAACACTTCCTATTGGCCATGCATGACCATATGCATATCACAAAACGTTATGTCAGGTCTTTGCCATAACTAGGCTATTAGCTCCATGAAGGAAGGTACTAAGCTTATCACTAGATCCTCGCACCAGATGCTGTGTCTTGCACACAATAGGCATTCATAAGTATTTGTTAATGATAGAGTGAATGGATACGACATTATTGTTCTCATTTAAAATGCAAATCAAAGCTCAGAGATGGACAGTAACTTGTCCAGTGCCCAGAAAAGTAGTTCTCTAAGTGTGGTCTCTAGAATGGCACCATCAACATCGTTTTGGGATTTATTAGGAAGGAAAATTCTTCAGGCCTATTGAATCAGAAATCCAGGGGGTTCTGACTCACACCAAAATTTGAGACCCATCCAGGGTGTCAGGTGACAAAGCAAAGTCCATCTGGCTTAAAATCCTAAACCGAAGGCTGTCTACAGCCAAGGGAATATTCAAGACTATATTTTCCAAAGTTTGTTTTATGGAACATTTTCTGCTCAATGTTAATAAATATTACTTGACCAAAAAAAAAAAAAAAACACCAAGTTCCATATCCAGAAGCAAAGTTAAACAAGTTTCTCTACTGTGGTTTCTTTCTGAGATTTTGGAGTGCTCTGTATCATCCATCTCTGTCTTACATGAGGCAGTGCTGAGAGTGGGCTTCGACATTCGGCCAGCTGTATTCAAATTCTCTTGACCGTTGACTATCTTTGTGCCATTGGGCAAAATGGCTAGTAGTTTTGTCTCTTTATTTCCTAATCTATAAAATGGATAATAATAATTCCTACTTCATGGAGTTTTGTGGAGATTAAATAAGATAGTTCAAATTAAAAAGTTGATCTCACAGGAGTTGAGAGTATAATGCTGTACCAGAGACTGGAGAGAGGAGTGGTAGGGGAAGATGGGGAAAGGTTGATCAGTATGTACTAAATTATAGTTAGATAGGAGTAAGAAGTTCTGGTGTGTTATTGTATAGTAGGAGGTCTATAGATATCAATCATATACTAGCTATCTCAAAAAAAAGAAAAGATTTTGAATGTTTTTACTAGAAAGAGGTGATAAATGTTTGCAATAGGTATATTTAACCTAGTTTAAACATTAGGTAATGTATACATTTATCAAAATATCACATGGTGCCCCATCAACATGCACAATTTTTGTCTTTATGTATCACTTAAATACATTTAACTAATAAAAATAATAATTTATTATAATGTCTGATATATAGTTACCTTTCCATCGATGTTAGCCATTTACCTTTCTTTTAACGTTAACATTATCAATATTTTTAGAAAATACTGAAAACTGTATCACTCAACACACACATCATCCTTTCTTTAGGGTGCCTCCTACACTTGCTAGGAATCTAAAACCTGTGTTTCCTAGGTTTCCTTGAGCTAAGGTGCAGCATGTGACTTAGGTTATGCCAAGCAAATATATTTAGGTTTTAGAAGGAAGAAGAGGCAGTAGTAGGAGGAAGACTAGTAGGGTGATTGAATCTTCTGGGAAGGAAAATGGAGAGGTGCTTGTTTCTTCTGGAGAAGTTGAGGCAGTAGTTTGAGAAACCAGTATTGGGATGCCCTTTGGCAGATGGCAGAAGTGGTTCAAAGCACCACTGGCATCATGGGAGAGTTTGTTAGAAACACAGATCCTCAGGCCATACCCTGGACCTTCAGAATCAGAATCAGTATTATCCAGATCCTAGGAGATTCGTATACTAAACTTGGAGATGCACTGCGCTAGACAAATCCTATGAGCAACATCTATGGTGGGGCTAGAAATCTCCACTGACTGCATTTGAGTGGTTAACATTCAGTTATATAACACCATTTCTGAACAACTCTTTCTGCTCAAATTAGTTAGTATGTATTCTATTATTTGCAACTAAAATTTTGACCACAGAAGTGGTTTGGGAAGGAAAAAGGGGATTTAGCATGTGACACTTTGGAAAGGACTTCTGTAAAACAATAGGAAGCAAAAGTCCACTTGTATAATATGGGACTGGATTTTGGAGGGAAGTCCACTTTTCTTCTCTTGAATCTGTTGCTCATAAAGGCAAAGGGAGCTTTGCATTAGCAAGTGCAAAAGTCCTCAACTGACAGAGCTGGGTTATGTTGAAAACAATCCAGTAACTTTTCAGTGGGAGGGGCACTCATTTGTTTCCACACACTTTGGAAAAAACATTTATCTCTCCTTACATAAATGTTACTTCATATGTGCAAATTGTCTTGGTTAGTTATAGCAAAATGCTGAAGTCATGTGTTAGAAACTGACTTAAACCAGTTGGGTCGGACATGGATTTTGGAAGCTTTCTGGTAGAAAACAGTAGATTCAAATCATTGGGGGGTGGGGCAGTAGCTGCTCCTTCATAACTTTGACACCAGGCTATACTTAAAGCTAATCTGAGACCAAACTCTTCCATACATATAAACATTTCTTACAAAACAAATCCATCATATCAATAGCAAGCCAACACCGAAGAGTTCATACATGTGTTTTCTTTTTAGTGTGTGTGTGTGTGTGTGTGTGTGTGTGTGTGTGTGTGTGTTAACTGGGGATTGAACCCAAGGGCATTCTACCTCCAAGCTACACCCCCAACCCTATTTTATTCTTTATTTTGAAGCAGGGTCTCACTAAGTTGTGGAGGGCCTCACAAGTTGCTGAGGCTGGCCTCCAACCTGTGATCCTCCTTTCTCAGCCTCCCAAGTACTGGGATTACAAGCATGCACCCCCATGCCTGGCTTCATACATTTGTTTTCTAAAGTTGATAAAGTCCCAGATCGTTTTGTTTTTAGGTGCTGTAAACACCATGTTGAATAAAAGGAGCCCCCAAAGTAAACGCAGCCACTTTGCAGAGGCAGGGCTCTGTGATCCTTACAGTCAACACTAGCCACCCAGAGTCCCTCTCCTTCAATGGTTAGGGCTAAAAACTATGGCAGCACCATTCTCAGAAGTATAAACTGTAGGCTTCGCTAAAATATTACATCCTGTTACACCAGAGTGGAGAGAGTACAAATTAAGAATGTGAGAAAATCTACAAAAATATTTTAAAGAATTATTTATGCATTTCACCAAGAAGAGACCATTTCTAGCACTTATCATGACAACAAGCCTACCATCAATTTCACCAATTAAAAAACACTTCTGGCATTTGCTTTGAGGCACCTCAGAAAAACAACATGCTGGTCACTATGTCAGGTGAGCCCCAGGTGCTATGGCCACATTGATAATGGGTAGGTGTAGGAGGGTTGCAATGAAATGGTTGGTTTGTCCTCTAAGAAAAGGACATGTCTGTTGGGTTTTAATGATGAGCAAAAGTTGGCCATTCCATGTAGGAAGACGAGCTGGGCAGTGGTGATAATGTTTAAATAACAGCTTGTGCTTTAAAATCCATTTGAGTAATGGTGAGACCAGTAAAGTCCCCTTATCTCACATACTCTGCTCTATTTATGGGCATAAAGGAATGAAAGGAATGTAAATTGTTATATACCATGAAGTGGAGACAATTGCTATTGGATTCAGAAAATCAGACAATCTTAGAATTATTACTGCTGTGCCGGACTTCAAAGTAGGGATAAACCCATCATGTGTATCATCACTGAATAGACTTTTCTCTTCTGGGGAGGAGGAAAAGCAAAAGTTTCTGCATCTTTTTGTTGTTGTTTGTTTTCAGTTATTTAAGATACTTTGCTCCTCATGCCCAGTTTCATAACAACGTATCCCTCAGAACTCTGTACAAATCTCTATTTTTGCTACTTACCAAGTAACTGGACAAAATGCTCAACTTTCTAAACCTCTAAAGGAATATTGATATTAATTTTATTTATTATGAGAGTTAAATAGTTTTATATAAAATGCCTAGTCCAATGCCTGACTCAAAGAAGGAGCCAATACATGATATTCACAATATTTTACTAATAATGATATTAATAATAACATTGTTAAAATCATAATTTTTTGTTATCTGTCACATTGCACAGGTGAGCAGAAGAGGTTCTTTTCGGGTGGTAGGATTGCCTAGACCAATCACTGAGCCATTCATTCATCCTGGTAATTGAGTTTCCTTTTTGTTTTGAGCTCACATAGTCTTTCCTGGTGTGATGGCCTATTTTGGCAGCCCAGGGGAAGATGCTGCTCATCATAAAGCTTGGAGCTGCCCTCTATTTGAGCTCACCTGTCAGTCCCCAGTTGCTGGCAGCCCTCCCCACTGATGACTTCTTCTTGCTTCCAGTGCTCAAGCGCTGGGCATCTCATTCCAGAACTTTGGCTCCCTGCCTTCTTCACTGTCTCTCTCACCCACTGCCCACCTTCAATGGCTAATGAGGACCCCACCTTTCTCCATCAGTGGAAAGAACACACACTTTGAAGTCTGAAAAGCCTGATGTCTAGTCTTGGCTTTGAATGAACAATGTGACCTTGGACAACTTACTTCATCCCTCTGAATTTCTGTTTGTTCAAGTGTAGGATGGAGGTTATACACACAGCTTAAGAATTATTGAGACGATTAAGGGATCTGGAGCAGGTAAAGCATTTTGATACTATGCCGGCACATAGTAGATACTCAGAAAGGAGTGGGTGACAGTCTCTGTCTGTCTGCATAGACAAAGAAAGAACAAACTCCTGCTTTGCTTTTGTTGAAGGGTTTCCAGGACTACGTGTCTGGTCCTGAGCTTTGTTTTAAGTATGTACATCCTTTGCTTGTATTTTGTATTTAAAAAAATAAGAAAATAACCTCTTATTGTTGAGCATGTTGGCATTGTCCCCTTTATTTTTTTTCTTTTGAGGACATATGAAGCAAGTTAATTATTTTTCTATATCTTTTTTCTTTTGTATACCTCTTTGTTTTGTTTAAAATGGCTTTATAAAAGGGCTTTTATAACCCCCCCCAAAAAAGGAAATGAGTCGGGCTTTTTGTGGTTTAAATGTGCCTTCCCCCAAGTTCATGTGTTGGAATCTTAATCCTCAAATTCATATGTTGCTGGTATTTGGAAGGGAATCAAAATGGAGAGAGAATTGGGGTTAGATGAGGTCACGAGGGTACAGACCCCTGGATGAGATTTGTGACTCTATAAAAAGAGGAAGAGAGACCTTGCTCGCATGCTCTCCTGCTCTCACCGTACGATGCCCTCTGACATGTTATGTCGTAGCAAGAAGGCCTTCCAGATGCTGGTTCCTTGATATTAGACTTCTCAGCCTTCAAAACTGTGAGAAACATTCATTTTCTTTAAAAATTACCTGATCGGTGGTATTATGTTAGAGCAGCGGAAAATGGACTAAAATAATGACATTATTTTCATTGTTTTTATTATCATTATTTCTATTATAACTTCTCTCCTGCCTTGATAAAAAAATGCACATGGGTTTGTTCTTTGGGCCTCCTAAGGAGGAAACAGTGATATAGGAGTGGTTTTTGATCTTTCATCTGGTAGTTTTATATCTGGTAGTTTCACTTGATCCTTAGCACCTCTACAGAAGTCAGAGAGCAGGGGCAGGGGTCTACATTCCAAGTCCCTAAGGCATGGTTTCAGATGTATGAGGTCAAGCACTCGAGCAGGCAAGTGTGGCTTACTAATACAGTTTAAAGGTAAGAACAGGAAGTCACAGAATATACATGTATGATAGGACCTAGAACTTGAGCAAGAGGGGTCCTTGAAAGGCAACTTGGTGGAGAGCTTAGAATGTTTTAAAGAGTGAGCTTTAAACTACAACCTGCTTAACCTCTCAGAACCAACAGCAGCAGCAACACTAAGAGATCTCTCCTTCCTTCCTTCCACTCTGAAGGAAAGGGGAAAAGTGGGCAGGATTGAGTGTTAACTTAAAAAGGGCAGAAATATAAATGGCCAATAAAGGTATAAAAAAATGTTCAACATCATTAGCCATCAGAGAGATGCAAATCAAAACTACCCTGAGATTTCACCTAACCCCAATTAGAATGGCAATCATTAAAAACACAAACAATAACAAATGTTGGCGAGGATGTGGAAAAGTAGAACTCTAATACACTGTTGGTGAGATTGCAAATTAGTGCAACCACTTTGGAAAACAGTGTGGACGATCCTCAGAAGAATGGGAATGAACCTACCATATGACCCAGCAATACCACTTCTAGGTACCTACCCAAAAGAATGGAAACCAAATTACCAGACTATTGCATGCGTATCTATGTTTATAGCTGCACAATTCAAAATTGCCAAACTATGGAACCAGCCAAGATGTCCATCAACAGATGAATGGATTACAAAACTATGGGATATGTACGCAATGGAATTTTATGCAACCATCAAGAAAAAAAAATTACGTCATTTGCAGGGAAATAGATGGAATTAGAGAACATTATGCTTAGTGAGATTAGTCAGTCACAAAAAGTGAAAAGTTGGATGCTCTCCCTAATATGCAGAAGCTAGGCAGAATAGGGCGTAGGAGGGACTCCAGACAAAGATGGAGAAAACCTCAGATGTGTAAAGAAGGCAACCTAATTGAGGGAGATGGGAGGCGGGAAGAGGGAAGCACCCTAATGCTCAGGATGTACATATACAAATATATCAAAGTCAACTACTATGCTGAGCAGAAGGAGGGAAGGGAGAGGGAATGGGGGCAGGAATTGGGGGAGGGCTAATTGGCCAATGTGTGCATGTATACTTCTACCACCCTGAAACCCATCAAGATGTATGATTACAATGCACCAATATAAAAAGAAAGGGCAGATCCAGGTTTGCGGCCTGAGAGAAGAAGGGAGAAGACTTAGCCTTAGCTAATTCTTTCCTTCCAGTCAACCCCAAAGGCCTTAAGAGAAGCAGAAATGGGAGGTAACCCTGGAAACAGCTAGAAAGATACATGGTGGTAGGAACTCACTGGAGACACGGAGCAAGACTAAGGGTGCGGTGGCCAAGAGTGACTGGGGAATGACCATGGCTGGAACTTGCCCTGAACATGGACTGAAGAGAAAATGGAGATTTCCCTCTTCCCTTGTTTTCCGTGTCTCCAGATGTAACTTATTTATGTACATATTGTTTTCGGTCAGGGTAATTCTAAAGCACATATGACAATTATTTTTACAGGTTGTTGACTTTTCACAGAACTTAGAGATGAAGGCTGGAAGGAGGCAGAACTGATGAAGTACATTCACAGATGCCTAAGATGAGATGGCTCCCCCAGAAGTCCATTCTCCACTGGTGATTAGGTTAGATGCCAAACAATGCAGAAATATGACTGGATGACTAGGTACCACCGGGTTCCCAGCACACGAATGGGGCCTTTATAGGTGTTGCTAATAAGACTCAGAATAACCATATGTTATAGGTATTATTATTCCATCTGCAGAAATGGAGCTCCCGAAGTAACTGACTCACATAGGGTAACACTACCAGCAAGAGGCTCAAACTGTGGTCTGATTCCAAAGCCACGGTTCTTTCTCTTCCATCATTCTGTATTTGGAGTTTAATCTTTGGGGTTACAAGAGTCCGTTTAGCTATTGGAGAGTGATAGCGAATTAAATGCAATCCTTAACTTGGCAGTTGTTTCAGAAAACAATGCCAGATCTGTTAGTTCAATGGAATCTCTCCCTCTCTCTCTCTCTCTCTCTCTTTCTCCTCCACATCCTCTTTTCTCTCTCCCCACTTTTAGCCCATGTGAATTTCAATGAAAATGAAATCCGTATGTTTTTTATTCATTTGCACTTAACTCATCAAAATATGATTTTGAGAAAGAGAGAGAGTAGATTTGCAGAGAAGTGAATTTTTACAAAGCCCTCTCTCCCTGGAAAACAGGATGTCTACTCTCGCCAAAATCATAAAAACTTCAAGCTTTAAGTGTTAGGGTTCAGCCTAATACATAGAAATAATAAGATTTGAGGGAGCTGTAATTTTAGACTAACACTTTACTTCAAGCCAAGTACTAGAGGATATGAGCCCACATTAGTGCTATCAAATGAAGGCTTTTAGGTGCCCAGTTGAGTGAATTTCTTCTATTACCGTCATCATCATTAAATATATTGACATTGTGGGCAAAATGGTGTTCATATTTTAAGACTGAAATGGATGTCAGAAGTCCCATCATTCAATATTCTCAGTTAATGGATAAAGAAACAGAGGCCTAGCAAAGGTCTGGGGATACGCTCAGGGTCACAGAGTTGGACCTAAACTTCTGGTTCTTGGACTCTAGGTTCACTGCTCTCTCTAAACCATTTCCCTTGCTTGCCATAAAAAAGAAAATACATATGACGTTAAATTACTTTTACCAAAAATCCATCCAAAATATACACCATCCTTGAATCAGATGCTGCACTGAAAATGAAAAAAATAAAAAGCATTTTCTGACTCTAGGGTAAAATAAAATCCCAGTTTGTGTAACAGCATGAAAAATGACCCTAATTCACTTGAGAAAATGGCTTTTGAACCTCACCTACAATGAAGTACATCATGCATAGTAACAAATGATTATTTTCATATAAAAAGTAAGGACCTAAATAAAGATAACCAAAAAATGGCATATTATGTATGTTTCGATAATAATAATAGCAGCAAACATATTAATAGCTAATAATTCCAAGGTAGCATGCATATTATTTTTGAGTAAGGCTTTTGTAGTAGGTCTGATATGACTGTGTAATTAACTATACAATCCTAGACAAGGATGACCTATGTTATCCTAGGTAAAGTATGCCTCAACATAAATGTCTTTAAGATGGATTAATAGCAATACTCAGCTCATGGAGTGTTGTGAGGATCAACGAGTGCATATGAGCATGTGTCTCAAGTGTGCAATCAGGGCATACTGATCTGATGGTCCTAAGTGTGGTAGCACGGTGCCTTGCTCAGCAGTGTGCAACAATTATTTATTTTAGTCTTTTCAAGTAGGCATGTAGGTATTATTATCCTCATTTTTCAAGTAAAGAAACTGAAACTATAGAGAGATTAATAAGGAACAGAAGTTCCACCTGAAAACCAGTATTATAGTACATCTCTTTAACCACACTACTATATTTTCATTGACAAATTAGATACTTTTATTTTATTTTTAGGTACTATTTATATCCCTTGTGATATAAATGCCATTATTTCTGTTTTATAGTTTAAAAAAAAGAAAAGGCCTACAGCTTGTGTGCGTCTGTGCGTGTGTGTGTGTGTGTGTGTGTGTGTTTTACTGGGGATCAAACCCAGGACCTTGCACATGCTAGGCAAGCATTCTACCACTGTGCCACATCCCCAGCCCAGAGTTTAATATCGTAACTAAGCTCACAAGGTCATTAAGCAGCAAAATGAAAATCAATATCCTGTTTTCATATTCCAAGTTCTGAGCTCACGCAAGCATATCCTGCTACTTCTTAGGGAAAGTCTGATCAAAACATAGAGCCCTGGAAAGGCTGAGGAACTGGATACTGCTGGAAAGCATGATGCCTATCTGCTGTCCTGGGTCAGCTGTCTTCCTGCGGAGCCTCATGCAGCCATACGCTGCTGCGTGTCTCCTGAACCACAGGGCTTGCAGACTTCCAGTACTTTATCTGAATTCAATCTTCCACAGAAAATTGGAGTGGCTTCAATGCTTCAGTGTATTCTAGCCACCTCGTCTAGACCAAGTCTCATGGGAGGGTTGTTTCCCGTGGCCCCAGCATGTGTGGCAGCCCCTGACACGTGAGCCTGTCTGGCTGTGATTCTTTCACTTTTAGGAATTTTCAAAACACTTTCTTGTATTTGCTATTACTTTCATCCTCATTACTTAGACTTGTGACTAGGAGTTGGAAAAGGAAAGAATATTCATTTTGTTTCACAGTTTAATTAAATGAGTATTTGTTGAGTGTTTGTTGTGTGCCCCACCAATGGTGTGTAGCAGGGATGCCAAGATAAATAAGTACAAGTGGTAGAGCTTAAAGGGTCAGTTCTCTGCACTACAAAGTCCAGCAGGTTGAGAAATAGATGGCACACATTAGATAGATAAACAGTTCCTCACATTTCTCCTTTTATCCTCACAACACTCTGCAAGGTGAGTATCAGCATTAATCCCATCTCAAAAACATTTATACTGAGACACACTTTGCCTAGGATAACATAGCTCATCCTTGTCTAGGATTATATAGTTAATTACATAGTCATATCTGACCAACTACAAAAGCCTTACTCAAAAATAATATGCATGCTACCTTGAAAATAATAGCTATTAATATGTTTGCTGATTTTTTTCCATCCCTGCAGCCTTCTATCTCTACCTTCAAATAACAGGACATCAAAACAACATGATAGAGTGAAAAAGGTTGTCCCAGCAGTGACCCTAAATTGTTCAGTTTCCTTCAAGTTTAAATCTGAGTGTCCTACCTTGTGCATATAGCCATATAGGATCTGGATCCTTCCTACAGCTTCTATGTCACCTCTCACCAATTTCCTACTGGCTTTTGTGACACCAAGGTACAGCTGTGCCTTCCTTCTTGCCTCCTTTTCTTCCACCAGACTATTTTCTATTTATGCCTGGATTTTCCTCTCTTTAAACAATGTATATTTATTTAACACTTCTTCTCAGATCCTACAATGTGTCAGGAATTGTGGGGGGAAAACAGCAAAGTCATGATTCTCTCAAAGGGATTCTGGTCTCTCTTCCTTCATGCAGCACTGCACCCGGGGGAGACAGGACATTTACACAAAGCAGACCGAGCAAAAAGAGACAGAAGGGAAAACAACTTGAGTCTTGAGGGCACTTCAAAGATTAAACTAGGGAATCAGCCTCAACTATCAGTTCCAGGAGGTAAACACAGACCACAAATTAGAGACAAAGTTGGAGGTAAGATCACCAGTGAGTGAGACGAAGGCGCTCATATGAGTAGGCTGGAAGTGGTTGGGCTCATCTCAACTGACCCCAGGAGTCATCTGGCTTGAAGACGTAGGGTTGACCTCATCATTTAAAGGGTTGTGGAAATTGTCTGAGCTTGCGTATTCCTTTAAGCCAGAGGTTAGCCAACTTTTTTTTCAAAGTGCCAGATAGTAAGTATTTTAGACTTTGCTGGAAACTTGATCTCTGATGCAATTACTCAGCTCTGCTATTGTGGTGCAAAGGCAGTGACAGATAATATGTAAACAAATGGGTGTGGCCAGCTTCCATTGAAATAATATTTACAAAAGCAGGCACTGGCCTGCAGGCCAACTGCTAAGTCTTGAGACCCCTGCCTCACAGCTGGCACTGCAGGGGTGGCCCCTGGAGCTCTCCCATCATTCTTAGACTCAATCCTGAAGCCTTAACTTCATTCACTTTGCACCATGCTTCTCTACCTGTTCCTAGTCTTCATTTCTCACCTTATCATCTATTGGTATTAATATTATTATTATTTTGGTTATGGTTTTGCCACATTCCTTGAAGCTGAAGTTCAACACTACCTCTCCAGCGCTGACATTCTTCCTATTTGGGAAATTCCTCTCCCATTAATTCCAGCTATGTTTATTGAATGTGTTATAAGCATCATGAATTAAGCCATATGCTTTATGTATATTTAACCTATATTGAATAATTGGATATATTTACATGAACTGTGCGAGATTGCTATTACTATTTTAATTCAACCAATGATGTACTTGAAGTTGAGAGGTTAAATATTTTATCTGATGACACAGCCAGTGGATACAGCTGGAATGTTAAACCATGTATATTTAAATATAAAACACATTTTTCCCTCCCACTGTGCCATCAAATTGCATCTTAATTTTTAATGGAAGGACAAAAATTTGGCAATGGGATTCACATGGCTCTTTTGCAAAAATCAACAGTGGTGTATGGAGAGAGACAACTTAGTATAAATAACAGCAATAAGTTGGGAGTCATGTTCCCTAGCTTGGTCTTGACCAGTCATGAACAGACTGCATGATATTGGCTCTACTGGGACTCCTTCTTGAGCCGTTGGGTGCTCTGCTATTTCTCCTTTCTTGCCTTCTATTGGAAAAATTTTAGATTTCATTTTCATATTTTCAGATACTATACTTAGAAAGTTTACAAAACTATTCTTTTATTAATTATCCTTAATATTTTAACATACTTGCATAATTTTAAATTTCCTGATATGCTCTAAAGTTAATCTCTATATTCTGCCCTCAAAAGAGATGTGTACTGGGTATGTTTTAATATCTCTCTGCCAATGCCTACCCCAACCACCACGATATTGCTGTTTAATTTTAGAGTTCTAGTTTATTTAAAACACTCTTAAGCATATTGTTGTTCTTATTGTCTTTGTATTCAATACTTATTTAGATTTATCGATCGTTTGCTATTTTTCATATTTACTATCTAATAGATTCATTTTCTTTCTTCTTCTTTCTTTTTTTTTAAGTGAAGCTCCATAGATAATAAAGTGGGTGTAAAATGATACCTTGGTAGTTACTTGGGTATTTAATATCTACTTTTAAAAAATCTCCCTTTTATAGTTTTTACTCCTTCCTTTAATTCTTTTAATATTTTAATCACGTTTATATTAAATTCCTTTTCAGATCACAATATTACCTATAATTCCTCATAAGTAAATTTTCCCATTTTGGAGGGTTTGTGATTCTTTTTACATGCATTGACATATATTTATGTTTTGGAATTTTGCTTTGTGAACTCATCTTTTGTGTAAATTGTCCTATGTAGGTTTTTCACCCATGTTACACCAGGTGGTGGTCTTCTTATCTGGATTGTCACCTCAGGATCACCCCTGCCCTTTTTATATTCTCTACTGCTTCTAAAAGTATGAAATTACATTCGCCAGGAGCCCTTGGGTAGATTTTGAACATGAGACTCACATAAGATTTAAAAAGTGGAAAAGAAAAAGAAGCCACAACTGTCCAGCCACAGATGCCACAGGATGCTTCAAGAGCATCAACAGATAGTAAAGGTGGGTTTTCCCAGGGCCTTTCAAATATCCTCCTGAGCAGATATAAACAAACATATTCTGCAAAGGACCAGACAATAAATACTTTAACTTTTGCAAGCTATATAAGGCCTCCATTACATTTTCCTCTTTTCTTTCTTTCCTTCCCTTTATAAATAAAAGAAACTTCTTAGGTATCCAGCAGTACTCTAGCAGCCTACGGACTGTAGATTGCTAGCTCCTGCTCCAGAGGACCAGCCACTCCAGCACTTCAGGTGGCTGAATTCTCTGGTTGAATTCTGGTGGCCAGTCCTGTCCTTCCAGGTGTCTCAAAAGCCAAGCACAGTTTTCTCCATCTTATTCCCCAAGTCCTTCCAAAGATTGTGTGGGATTCCCTGAAGGAGCATCTTGATGCTCTTTTAGTAGTCCAAAGCCTCCAAGGTACTTTAATGGTCATCCTCAACCGGACATTACAGGGTTTATTCCCTCTAAATTGGTCTCCATGTTCGTTTTCTAGACTTTCAGTTTTCCACATTGATGAGTCAATTGTATCTGGTAAGACCCAATTTTAGAATTCCCATTTCATGCTGCGTTTCCATCCTCACCCAGTGTGGCTATTACTTGGTGGTACTCACTGGAAATTTCAGCTCATCTGTAAGAATGGAAAGCTTATTCCAACTCCTAGGTCCATGCTTGTGTCCTAGCTTCAACTCCCTGTAGTGATCTGAGTCTTGAACCCAACCTTCTCCCGCCCGACATGCATGCTGAAACTTGATTTCCTGTAGCATACGTTGGGCCCAATACCCTCAGGAGCAGTTCCCCCAGCTACAGCTTCCATTGGGTTTTGTTTAAATTTCTGGCATAGGGGTTTCTCTTCCTTGCTTTGTGGTTGGGTTCTGTATTTTTAAAAATGCATTATCTAGAATTTCTATGAGTTTGAACTGTGGAAGGAGCAATGTTAGCATGTTCTTAATCTACCCTCTTGACCTGGAAGACCAGATTTCACATCTGTGAAGTAGTAGAGTTGTGTTTAATGATTCCCAGAGTTCCTTCAAGCACTCTGCTGTTCTAAGTTGCTACATCTAGGCACATTGTGTTTATATATAAATACTGCTGCCAACACTTAGACACATGTGCTGGCCTGGCAGTTATTTATCACTGAAGGAGGACCATTAGTAGGAGGTTAAGCCAGCACACATTTAGTATTTGGCAATGGAAAGGAATAAATGTGGCCAATATGTTGCCTGCAATGATTAGATTCATAATGTTAACCAATGCTAATGAATCCAAAAACCCACTCCCCATCATCTATTGTTTACAAAGGTACTATCCATTTTGGGGAGACAAAGGGTATTATATAGCATAAAATGAACCACACTTCATACCTGGATTCCACATTTTCCAAGCGTAGCAGCCTGTAAGGAGGTAGATTCGAGGCTGTCTGTAGCAGAAATCTCAGCATCCACACACTGCTCATATTCTAGTTGGAGAATTCATTCATTCATTCATTCATTCACCTACCATGTATTAACTGCATGCTCACCAGGTGACAGACATTGGACTTGGTTCTGGGGACATCAGAGTACATCAGATAGTCACAATTCGCTTTCACAGAGCATATGGTCTACAAGAATACAGAAAATAAGTTCACAGGTTGTTGAGTGAGACGAGACAAAAGGTTAAGTAAAGGGTCCCAGAAGGCTGTATCAAAGGAAAAGTCCAACTGATTTAGAAGGTTGCAGAAGATGTACCTGCACAGGTGAAATTCAGGATGTGATCTGAAGTCTGACAAGATATCTCTAAGCAAAAGGGGTAAAGCAGGACCTAAAAGGAGCACACAGACACCGGTTCTAGAGGGTCTCATGGACACTGATTTGGAGCTTGGTCCCAAAGGTGATGGGAAAGCCATCAATAAGTTCTAGATCAAGAAGTGATTCCATTAGATGAAAAGATCACTCAAGCTCCAGTGTAGAGAATGGAGATAGGGAGGTAAATTCCAGGACTTTTAAGGTGGTCCAGGTAGTAAACAGTTAATGCAATGATTGAGGGTAGTATCAGTGGGAAAAGATGTAGGCAGATTTTTAGGAGACAGAATACACAGAACTTGGATCTTGATTAAATGTGGGATTTGAAAGAGAAGATTTTCAGTTTCTGGTCTGAGCCGATGTATACATGGTGGTTCTATTTACTGGGAAAGGGACATTACAGACAAAGAGAAGAACAAAGCAGAGGGGAGGGGAGGAGAAAGGAGGGGAGAAACTAGGAAAGGAGGGAAGGGGAGGAGGAATTGGAGACATTCGGTTTTAGATGAAAGTTCTACTTCCCTGCTATGCACATATAGGCAAATGACTTAAAATTCCTGAGCCTTGATTTTCTCGTCCATAAAATGAAGATATCTACTTTTAATGTAGTATTGATGAGCGAGGAAGTTTAAATGCACAATGATTGTCCTTGAGTAGATGATCAATAAATGAGATCTCCCACTCATCCTCTGCCTAGTCAGTCTTAACCATCAAATTGTCAATTGATAAAGTATGATTGAGTGATAAGAATTCAAGCCTACAGATCAGAGAACTAGAGCTATGCTTAGCAGTGAGTCGCTGTGTGGCATTGGGTGAGTGAATGCTCCTCTCTGTATTTCAATGTCTATATGGTGAAGAATTAATCTGGATAATTGCTAAATCCCCTCACAGTTCAATGAGTAAATGTTATTGCAGTTAGAAAGTCTACAGGTCCCAGAGTGTCTCCCAATGTGGTGGCAACCCTCTGGAGAAACATCTTGTGGGCACAGGATTGTGGGGAATGGTAAAGGCTCCTAGAAATCTCCAGTTTCAGCTCCATTCAGGACAACATGAGTTGCCATCTCAGAAGCAGCCTTCCTTTGTGACAGCAATGAAATGCCAATTGCCTTGATGGACTCATATTTCACTCTCCTTGTTAGAACTAAATGGTGAGAGATATGTGTATGGGTTTCTTAAGACCAGCATCTTCGTGGAATGGGAGTGTCTGGGAGAGAACCACACATGAAAACGGAGAATGCCACAAAGCTATATTTTCAGGACAGTACAAAGGAGTAAGAATCTGGTTTTCATTACAGACAAGAATGTTTTCCTAGATGGTAGGCAGACGTAAGTGTAGTATTCTAGAATGAGGGGGTTGATGTCTCCAGTGTCCAATGTCCTGGTCAGACCACAAACAAGGGATCATGTTTGAGAGCTGTCATGTGTAAAACCTCAGGCTCTGGAATCAGACAGCCATGAGTTCAAAATATGGTATTATTATTTTCTAGCTATGTAACTCTGGAAAGGCAATTTAACTAGTAAGTCTCAGTTTCCTCATCTTAAAATAGAGATAATAACCACAATACCTTCCCCATAGTTTTCTTGTAAGGATTAAACAAGAAGGAGGGTGTGGGCAAAGGAATTGACATGGTGTTTGTCAAATAATGCTGTTACTACTGATGACCAAGACTTGGGCCACAAAAGATTCAAGACTGTGTCTCTTATGGAATCATTATGTTAACTTAATATACTTGGGTGATAGAAGAGAATGTGCAGGGCTTACAATCATGTTTTAAAGGGCTAACAAGCTACATTGGGGAGGAAAGTGGGTTTGGAGGTAGGGTTTAATTACCAGATAGAGAATTGGATTTGTTGGCTCTTAATGTTCCTTTTGAGTCTGAGATTCTGGAATTCAATAGAAAGTCCAGAAATAAATTGCTTTCTTTCTCTTCCATATAGTTAATATTTGTACAAAACAAGATGTATCAGGATAAATAAATAAAATGTGGTCTGAGCCCTCAAAGAGTTTATAGACTAACCTGATTCCTAAAATAGCACTCATAAGAGAAAGTCAAGAGACCTACCTGGTTTCTATATTCAAATCCATATTCTAACATTAATGATTTTTTGCCACATAGCCTCCTCAAACCTTAGTTTTTTCCTCTAAAAAATGGGATTCATATTAGCCTTTAAAATCTACAATTATTTTGAGAATCAAATGAAATAATAAGAGTGGGGAGCACATCAGAGTTTAACAATAAAGTATTAGGTACGGAGTGAGACTTTTCTTGATTTTTAGTTACTACTAAGATACAAAGATGGGAACAAAGTGCTTTTAAGTGTCCCATACTCACATTTTAAGGGATAAAAAATTTGGGACTCAACACCTCCCTCCAAGAGGTCTTACTGAAAACACTATTAGCTCCTTCCCAATTCCATTGGAGAGAAGGACAGAGACAAAGAAGAGGTGTCACACTTCAGGGAAATGCTAACTTCTCCCTTTGCCTTATCAAGGGGTTTCCCCTTCTTGAAGCATTTTCTTGGGCAGTGGACCCAAGAAAAGTGCTCATAAAGATTAGAGACGTTCAATTGGTACCTCTTCCATTAAACTGGGGAGGGCTGGAGAAACAGGAGAGAGGTGGTAGAGCTGGAGGTCAATGAGCAATCAGCAAGGACAGGTGAATTTCCCTTTCTTGGAGAGGGGCTGGACTTGAGCTATTTTATTGGCACCACTGAAGCAGGATACCTAGTAAGGAGGGATACCCTAGAAGCAAGGGACTATGTCCAGGATGCCCTTGGTGGAGTGCTGATGGGAAAAGAAGTGGTCAAATGCAAACCAATAATTTCAAGTTGGGATGCTTGTTGGAGAAAGCCCTGTATCCTTTGAAGAACCAAGAAAAGCACCCCATGAAAAAGCCACAACTTGGATATGCTTTCTGCCAACCACAAGGGAACCACTTTCCAGATAGTGTTAGAGAAACACTCTAGTCCAGCCCAGAAGAGTAGCAGCCTCCCCTATAACAGGCATGTAAGAGGGGAAGTGTGTTCTCTCCTCCTCCCACCATATCCTTGCTTATCTCAGACGGGAAGTCCAGGGGAAAAGGAGGGTGAGGGAAGGTATGTGAGAGCTGATTGTGGCCTCATATACCATGGTCCCTGCCCTCAAGAGCCACTGGCAGCACCTGCATGTGGTGAAGAGGGAGGATTGCAACAAATATGAGACCAAATTCTAAAATGAATGGCAGGTCTTCAAAAAGGAATATTTTCTTAATAGCTCAGAGTGATCAAAAGCTATGGAGTCAATGAGATGTCATATAGGAACCTTGCACCATGTCCTAAAAAGATTTAACAGAATATAGTTGGGATATGTTCAGAATAAGAATAAAACTGCTTTGTGTTTGTTCTTAAACACATGAAGACATCTTTTGAAAGTAGTTACACTCAACGCCACTTCACCAATGGAAGAGATGATTGCATGATTCCTGTTGCTCAGCAAATTCGGTCTCTATATCAGTAAGGGTCCCAGCAGGAAGCAGATGGCATACATACACCCAAACTGGATAATTGAGGAGAGTTTAATAGAAGAATTTCTCAATGATGTGCTTTGTATGTTCAGAATACATGGGAACCCAGAAGGAATGGAGCAGTGCTACAGGGATCTTGACAGCCAGGAGTTCTGGCTGCCACCAGGTTCTAAGGGTCAGGGAGCGAACACAGAAACTAGTTGCATGGAAAGTGTTCCAAAGAGGAGGCCTGGCCTTTAGGGAGGGACAGCACCTTTCCATGGGAACCCATCAAGGAGGGAGTTGGAGGATAAATATACTCTTCCAAAATCCTCCTGGTCCCTTCCACTGGCAGAAATGAGGCATAAGGAACTTGCTTGTGCTTCCTATTCAGCTCAAATTTCCGGGGCACAGTAGAAAAGGGAGTTTGGGTCTTCAGGGGCAAATGGAGAATATTTATCCTGTTCCCCCACTTTTCCCTTTGGCTATCCATCCTGCCTGGATGGAGGTGAATAGAAAATTATCATTCCATCACACTGTTGTGCCCACATCCTGACTCTTGGTAATTACCATCCATTTAGCTGCAGGCATTGAGTATATTGCCTTTGGAAAGCTTAGCAACATTCTTTTGGAATTAATGAAAGGGAGGTGTGTTGATTTATATCAACTACCTTCACCCCTCACCTAGTTGGGTTTTGAGTTAGTATATCTGCTGTTCTAAGTCTCAGAAGGCTGCCCCTTTGAGGAGATTGTGTATTCCCTCACCCTTTCTGCCAGTCTCTTGAGTAGCTAGATTTGACTCAGGGATTGGAGAAGGAGAACCTTTCTTATAATTCCAAAAAGAGGCAATCCTGTGTTTTCCCCTTCTCGATCCTCGAATGCCCTGCTTATGGAAGAATTCCTGGATTTCCTGAGATCATGCAGCACTTAATGTAATGTAATGATATGGATGAAACAGGTACTGAATAATCATCTGTTGAACAGCAGAATGGGAAGTACCAAAGCCAGGTCGGTCTGCGTCCAAAGCTGCTTCTTTTTTCCTCCCACAGGATGTTGCGTTTGAGGCAGTTTCCTGTGAGCTCTGTCAGAGGTCACCAGAGAAGCTCGCTGCATGAGAACAAAGTGCTCTAGCCTGGAGACCAGGTCAGATCAGCCTGAGCCAGCAGGGATTGTACAAGGTGGTTTGTATAAGCAAGCTTTATCTAAGGAGACACAAACAGGGTGGAGCTCAGCACCTGGGAGAGTTCCAAGAGGCCTTGAAGGTGCTTGTACTCCTTGGTTTACATTTGTGGCATTCCTGCAAGCAGTAGTAGGCTCTGTACAGATGGAGACTCGCAGAATTCTGCCAAGAAGGCTGCAATTGAACTGACCAGATGGATTCCTATTCAACAGATGAGGAAACAGGCTCAGGGAGCGAGAATCACTTATGTAGTGGGTGTCAGAGCTGGAATTCCAATCATGGACCATCTTCTTTGAAAGCCCACCCTCTTTAGACCATGCTTCACTATCTTGTGGGTTACCAGATCAACCACACCCCTGGGCTGGAATTTCCTAAGCCTTCCAAAGAGCTCTTGAAAGTCCTACTATTTGCGCTTCCTCAGCACATGTTTATAATTATTATTTCTATTGCTGCTGCTGTTGTCTGAAGGGAAGAGTTCATTCACTGAAGGACCTGACTCTGTCTCAGAAGGAAATTGAGCCTCTTCTGGGTGCTGTGGGTTTCACCACGGGACCTGAGATTTTGAAATAACAGAAGACTCTCCCTTTCACTGCAAGAATTAAACTCTAGTCCTCTAGGCTGGATGTATTGAGATGTTCTCAATGTCCCTCCCACATACCTTGTATGTATCTCTAGGCTGCCAGTCCTGCATCTCTTTTCTCTCTGGAACCACAGAAGATCCCACTGTACAGTATGCCAGGCTGTAAATCCCAGGGGAGTAAGCTGAAGTTCTCTTTTGGGATAGATAGCTGAATTAACAATATATCCTTTATCAGACATCTTCCATCCTCTATTTCTCTTCCATTTACCTACTGCTGTTGTCTGCATGACCTAAATAACCCATTTGTATTCGAATGTTTATCTCACGGTCTGCTTTTGGGAGAGCGGACTAAGAGAGTAAGAGTTGTGCTTTTATGTTTGATACTTGTTCAATGGGGACACATCTAACTTCACTGTAAGTAGAACAATTGGCTCACATAGCATGGAAAACAGCAACAACATAGCAGGCCAGTATATTTCTGCCCAGAGAATTTACAAAACTGTATACTAGGTTCTTTTGACCCCCAGTTTGCTTTGAAAAATCCAGCCTCCTAAGCCTTAAAGTCATTTTGTTGTTGCTAATACCAGTCCATTGCTCAGACTGTAATACCTCACTTTCTTTTATTATGTAGGGGATTTTCTTATGATGTTGGAAAACATTGTGGGAGATAAAAACCTCAAATGTATCTGGTTTCTATTAAAATCGAGTCCATAGGATTAGAAGTTTCTTAATGTACAATTATGAAATGTACAACACCAGATGTAGTTGCCCATATCTTCTTTCATATCCCTTCTTTCTTATTGCTTAGCTTAATGTTTCTATAGGGAAGAAAAAAGTTCTGACTTTTCATTTTATTTTTGTCTTTTGGCCCTGGGGGTTGAACTCAGGAACATTCTGCCTCCAAGCTGTACCCTCAGCTTTTTTTATTTTTATTTTTTGTTTTTGAAACAGGATCTTGCTAGATTGCTGAGAGTCTTGCTACATTGCTGAGGCTGCCCTCAAACCTACAATCCTCCTTTCTCAGCCTCCCAAGTACTGGGATTACAGGCATGTGCCACCATGCTTGGCTAAGTTCTGACTTTTAAAAGAACTGTCAGTTGGGATTCTGAAGTATACTCATGATAGCATCACCCATGTCCACATCTCTTTGGAGGCTATATCATGTCTTAGAATCCAGTTCTACATGTCCTCATTAACTTCAAAGCGCATGGGAGGAGTTAAAAAGGACCCTGACTGGCAAGGGGAACATGGTATCTATAAGACATGGTGACAGCTAATATATCTATCCAGCTAGTGGGATGTTACAGAGGTAACTAAAGTAGATGAACTAGTCATCTAGGCCCTGGGAATCTACCTGGGGGTTCTTAGCAGATAGCATCACAAAATAGCAATGCTAGGAGGACTCTAGGCTAGACACTGGGTTTGAGTCTCAACAGCAGCTTGATAAAAGCAGTGGCTTCTACCTGCATCTGTGAAAGTAGAGATAAAGTTTATTAATGTTCTGTAATATTATGGTAAATACTGAAAAGCATTACCACAAAACCACCCATGCTAATATGACCACTTCCTTATCTTTATTTTGGAAATACGGCAGCTCATCATACTCATGTACTCAGCAGAAAAACTGAATAACATTTACATAATCTTAGGAAAAAACATGATAGTGGATGATAAACACAAATGTAATTTAAATATTATTTGTTCATCCTTGTATTGCCCACTAGACAAGTTTCTCAGGATCAAGCTTCTAGCTTAACATTTTACTTTCAGCACCAAGTAGAATTCTTATGCAGTTGACACTGACTAAACACAGTATTTGTTGATTAATGTTGGATAATAAACCATTTGTGACCTCAACATTTAACACAGTGTGCAAGCATGCAAACAATTGTTGAATGACTGAATTAAGTGTACAAAATATTGCACAATGCAGGGACCTGGATAGAAAGTGTATTAAAATGGATCCTTATATATGTTCTTCTATTGTATAAGCAGGAGTGGAACTAATTACAGAGATGGAAGGGAAATGGAGTTTCAATGTGGGGAAAAATCTGCTAAGGTGCAGCACAATTATGGCTATGAAATAGGAAAACAGAGAGGAAAGAGAAACTCTTATTTTCCCCCCCAGCCCCCAAGCACCACTCACCCCTGTTGTTGTTCTCAAATATTTCATAGAAACCACTAAATGGAAACATTTTACTTTTGTATATATATATATATACTTATATACTTATATATATATATAAGTATATATATACATATATATATAATCACAGATACTCCTTATTTTCCCAAAATGGAAATAAAGAAGTTAAGCAAACTGGCCCCTATCACTCTGCAAGGTTGAGCACTTGGAGTAAGTCTCATCCTTTGAATTCCTTCTTCGGAGCACCTAGTTTCTTATTCATGTAGTATATTTCCCTAAAGGGTATAAACTTGAGAATACTTTCAGAGGAGTCAGCTCCAAGAAGATTACTTAGTAATGCAAACTTCATCACATGAGCTAAAAATAATAAAGGGAGTGGCAGAAAATTAATTTCTGAGAGGAAGAGGTTGTATGGGGTGGATGAAAGAAGCAGGAGACTGGATTTAATTCCCACTGTTGGCACTAACCATGTGGCCCTAGTCTCTGAGGTCTGATACTATGTCCCTTTAAGATTCTCCAAGTAAATTAAGGTACATGAAAATATGAGGTCTTGGGATTACTATCCAAGAACCATCAAGAGAGAAGGTAAGCCAAGTTCATAAGGCCATTTAATCCTTAGAACCAAGACCTAGCCAATAGCCAGACAGGCTGTGATTCCCTTTGCTATGTTTTCCTACTTTTGTGCCAAGCCCAAAATGCTAAGTCATTGCTTTTGCTAGAAGGATATTTTCTTATTGCATTCTGAGGATTTGAACAAATATTTTCATTTTGAGGAAAGCTTTGAGAACATTTTCAAATTGAAGGTTAGGCTTTCAGGACAAGAGGAGCCTCTGGTCTGCAACACAGAGCTTCCAGGTTCGGACAGACCCTGTGCACTAGGAGGGAAGTCAGTGTCGGCTGTGCTCCACTGCGCTTGACAACAGCCCTTGCTTTTTGCTGAAACTGACATGGCTCTCAGCTAAGCCTGTGGGCACTGTGGTTACCATGGCAGTTCTCTCATGAGGGGCAGACACTGACAAAGCATTTAGCTTCAGCCTCATGACTGGTGACATGCCGAAGCCCAAGACTTGGCCACCTACGTGGAAAACTGAGACCTGCTTCCCCCCTCACCGCCTCTTGCATAGATGCCTGCCTGAAATTTCAATTCAGAGTTCTTATCCTTTCCTACAATGATGCAGGGGTTTGTTTTGTTTCAATTGCAGAGAAAGGACTCCATGCAAAAACTCCAGGTCCACAAATTAAAACATCACTTTCTGATCATCCTAGCAACCAACCAACAAAAACTAGGCTCCTATGAGTTTTCTATTTATTATATTTTTAAGCACTTTCAAATTATTTTTCTTGATTCCAGTGAGTAGGTGGGAAGAATAGAAACTCTGTGGTGAAAAATCACTAGGGTTTTCTCATACCAGTGAGCAAAAAGTGTCACATTTAAAATAGTTCTGTGTTAAACCGTGCTCCAAAAGTGGTTATTTGTCTGGTTGTCAATTTGTCATTTAGGTGGCATTTTATCAGAAATGAAAAAATACGCTTCATGTATTAATGTGTATTCACTCTTTAAAATTCATAATAGAAATTATATTTCCCCAAAAGTCTTCCCTAAATCCCCTGTTTGGAGTTTTCCTCTGACCTGCATGTTATAGTTTGGGTGAGTGTCCCTCAAAGGTTCATGTGTTAGAGGCTTGATCCCTCAAGTGGCTCTGTTGGGAGGGATGGGACCTCTGGGAAGTGGAGCCCAGTGAGAGGCCCTTAGGTCACCGGGGTGTGCCCTCGAATGGGATTGCGGGACCCTAGTCTCTCCCTTTTCCTCTCTGGCTTTGCTTCCTAGCTCATGAGACAAGCAGTTTGCTCCATCCTATGCAACTGCCATGATGTACCACCCTCACCTCACCACAGGCCCAGGGCAATGAGGCCACTCAGTTGTGCACTGGAACCTCCAAACCCATGAGCCAAAATAAAACCTTTTCTCTTTATAAGTTAATTATCTCAGGAAAGCTGACTAATATACCATGACAGACTAAACTTTGCTTTGTCATGGGCCAAAATACATAAAAATTGCATTTCTATCTCTCTGGTGGAGGATGAGCACCTGTGTCTCACTCAAGTTTGTGTGATTCATTAGAGACTTTGCTCAAATGTCATTTTCCCAGCAAAACCACCTTATTTAAAATAGCAACTTATCTCCACCTCTTACTTTCTGGTTGTTTTTTATTTCCCCATAGCACATATGCTTTTGGACACATTTAATTATTTATTTACTTATTGACTCAGTTTATTTTTATTGTCTGCCTCCTTCAGCTAGAGTGTAGATTCTATGAAGGTAGTCTTTGTTCACTGATATATCTTAAAGACCTGAAATAGTGTCTGGAATACAGTAGGCCTCAATCAATACTTGCTGAATACATGAAGAGGGAAAAGGGAAAACATCTCGGGGCCCTTCAGGGAAAATGCTAGAAGTTTATTATCCTATTGTGGTTAAAGCTGGGAGAATAAATTAAGCAAAAATTAAGAAGTACATTTGTGAAGTAGAAGGATAATGGCTACCATGTTGTTTTTAATAATATTATTTGTTCCCATTCATTAGACCTTGAATCTGGTACAAGGATTTGACCCAGATAATGTAAAGGAAAAACTTTGAGATCAGTGTCTTTGGTTAAGGCTTAATGAGCTCTAAGGATAATCTGTTGAATTGAGAGAACAAATGGTCAAAGGAGATAATACATTATTTTTTTCAGAAGGAAGTCATTGATCTTCTCAATACTTTTCCCCAGGAGACAAGGGGAAGCCATCATGAGCAGGACAGATACACAGAGCAGCATTTTCCATTAATCCCTTTAGATTCTCCAAGGGAGAAAAAGGTTTTCATGGCCAAATCATGTTAGGAATCCTTGTAGATTTCACAACCCATGATACCATTGTGAAGGATTCGCGATGTCCTGCAATAATTTAAGTTTGTTTAAACCCAGTGTTTTATTTGACCTCAGAAGCCTGTTTTCTTGTTATTTTATTATTTTAACATCTTGTACAAATATGCTTCTTTTGCTTGTGACATTTTCCTTAAAATCCTCCTTCCTTCCCATTCAGCTACATATGGACTAAATCTCTCTAAATCAATCCTAACTTAAGAGTTAATCAATCAGTGTCTGCTGGGAAAGTAATATCTATGGGAAGAACCCAAATCAAAGATGTCAAAACCCAATAATTACTTATTGAAAATCTGCTTTAAATGAGAGCCCAGCTATAAGTTCATGAAATCTTCTATTGAATATTAGGACAAAATACATATAGAAATATCAACATTATAAGGTAGAGGAAGGTGAAGAACATAAAAGATGCCATTAAAGAAACTCAGCTTAAAGATATACTAGGATCTTAGCAACATGGGGTCAGTAAAAAAAAAAAGAAAAGAAAGAAAAGAAGGTGGTACTATCTATAGAAGGGACAAGTGACTTCTGGAAACTTGGTCTGGCTGTAGAGGTAGAGAGTGGTCAGCAAATCAGAGAGGAGCAGGGAGAATACATACTATAACAGGTGTCAGTAGCCATCAATAAGGCGAAAGTGGCATCTACTAATTCAGCTAACATTTACTAATGTGTAATAGCAATTTTCTAGGAAAAAAGAGTAATTATAGCCTTTATTCTGGAAACCACACTTTAATAAGTAGGAAAAATGGATCCATGGTAAAAGATAGTTTTTCCTTTCAGCAAATTCTCAGGGCTCCATGCGAGACTGTAGGAAGCAGGTGGTATTTAAAGTCAGAAGAAACTTGACCTCATCAGATAATCCTTTCTTTCATATCAGGATCCCACTTCCTGGGATCTGAGGAGGCAGTCATTTTTTAGGGAGTGAGTTAGCAAGAGGGTATCAGCAACCAGTCAAGCACTGTGGTAGGCAACACATTTATAAGATCTAAGTTAATCTCTTTATATATCTACACACACATACAAAGATGAGAAGGGACATGGCGGAGATGGAATATGCTATTTTTATCCTGTTTAAACATTAACAATGAAATAATAATGTTTCTAACCAGTGATTCAAAAATGTTATTCTATACATAATCAAGATATCATATTTTACCTTATAGATATGTACAAATATTATGTGTGAATCAGAAAAAAATTCTGGTCTTTCTCTTTTTAAAAATATTAGTGAGATGAACTTGTGGAAATAAGCAGGTATCAAGTATATTTATCTTTCACTTAAAATTTAGATCATTGCTTTCTAAATTGTTTTCCTCTTCCAAATTCATTCTTAGACAGTAATGATTGTGTTGGAATGGGAGGGGATCCATGCCAATCCTCAAGGGTGTGAACTCTGGTTAAAACCCCTACTTGAGTTGCAACATAAATAGCCAAGAGTTGGGATAAGAAGGTAATGTGAGCCAAGACCTATTTATCCTTTCAAACCGCCATTAAAATGGCCAAAGGAATTTTAAATGGGTGAAAATGTGCATTAAAGCCAAAATAAAGAAGGATGCCATTCATATTCTAGATACCTCAAGGAATTTCTGGAGGGAGACTGAAAGAAGCTATGACTCAAGTCTATCTTTCCTGATAAAGATGCCTAACATTATAGCAGAATATGAAAAAAATTCTGGTAAAATCCCATTAACAGTCTTAACAGAGGTGAGAGCTAAAGGTGAGAAGATATATCTTAGAGATAGAGTCTCATTTGTTATTCCTTTTGAAGCATTGAATCTACAACAAAGACAAACACATTTTTTCTATAAAGGGCCAGATAGTAACTATTTTAAGCTCTATTGATTGAGTGGTCTCTTGCAACTACTTACTTCTGACATTTTAGCATTAGAGTATCCTTGGAGAACATGTAAATGAGTGAGCATGATTGTGTTCCAATAAAACTTTATTTATGGATACTGAGATTTGAATTTTATATAATTATCAATGTTCCACAAAATAATATTCTTCCTTTTATTTTTTCTCCCAGCCATTTTAAATGTGTTCTTTGCTTGTAGGTCATACAAAAATAGGTGTTCAGACAATTTCAGGCCCATCTGCAGTAATTTGCCAACCTCAAACCTACAGCATTTGAAAAAAGTTCTGCTTAGTGACCTCAGGGCATACAGAATAGTTCAGGAAACAATGAGAAAGCATGGCAAGCAATAGCACCAAGAAGACCAGTGATGGTTACATGGCTCGCCTGGCATGTAACCTAGCCAAATGTAATGCTGGAAAAGCCTATTGCACAATCACTTCAGTAAACACACACACACACACACACACACACACACACACACACATATGTATGTATGTGTGTACAGAAATACCCATTCATATGTGGAAAGTTTCTATTTCATTAGAAATAAAAGAAGAGTACCTTAAAACAGCTTGATGCCATTTTTTGCCTATCAAATTGATAAAAATTAAATAGGACATTAATATCTGGAAAGACTAATGGTCACTTTCAGCCATTCTACTGAGAGGAATTTATCCTAGTGAAATACATAGTGATATAATACAAAGATTGATGTGTAAGCAAATGCACTATTGCAATTCTATTAATTATGGAAAAACACTTGAATCAATTAAATATTTAGCAATGGAGGATTGGTTAAGTATGGTACATCCATATGATAGAATTTTAGGTGGTCAATAAAACCATTTATAGATTTTATTTTGACAAGGAAATATGTTTGTAATTTATTCTAAGTGAGACAAGCAGGTTATAAAATAATATATAGCATGATCTCAAGCTTTAAAAAATTGTAGTGTCTGATATGTCATATGTAGCATGTAGTGAGCATGTGCAAATGTTTATGCAATGATGAAAAGAAGATTGAGTGCATATGTCCTAATAATTTAATGTTGATAATCTCTGTGTGGAGTCAGCATATCCATAAACCCATACAAATACTATTGTTTTGCATTTTATGGCATCAAAACGTGTGCCATGTATTCTTTGGTCTTGCTTTTTTATGTTTCCAAATTAAACAGTGTTGATGCATTTATTTTTTTCTGTATGGTACTCAATTATAAGAATATACCACACACTATCATGAACAGCACACCTGTGAACACCATTGTACGTGTCTCCTAATGTACACGTACAGGAATTTGTTGAAGGTATATTCCCTTGGAATAAAATTGATAACATGTAAGAAACAAGCACATTTAACTTCAATAGGCTATGCCAAAATATATACCAAAATTCATACTACTACCAGCATTATAATCTTTGTTCTTCCACAATTCTGAAAAGTACTCAGCCATAATATAACTATATATTGTTTCTTTTATTTCTGTTATTTCTCTAGAATTGTGATTTTTTTTATCTCTTTCATAGTTTTCCTTTTTTTGTCTCTGGGTCACATTTTGTGTGTAGACTTTAGGTGTGGACTTCCTATTAAATTTATAAATTTGCCTATACTTTATATTAGTCTGCTTGGGCTTTCATAACAAAATACCATAGACTGAGAGACTTAAGAAAGAGAAATTTATTTTCACAGTTTTGGAGGTTGGAGTCCAAGATCGGGTGCCAGTACAATTGGTTTCTGGTGAAAGCTCTCTTCCTGGCTTTCAGGTGACTGTCACCGTATTGGATCCCCCATAAGATAGAGAATGAAGGAGAGAGTGACAAAATGAGAGGAGGGAAGGAGGAGAGGAGAGAGAAAAAGACAGAGAAAGATCTTTCTCTTTTAATAGCCATCAATCTACTGGATTAGGGATTCACCTTACGGCCTCATTTAACCTTAGTTACTACTTAAAAGTCCTATTTCTGAATACAGTCATACGGAGGGTTAGGACCTCAACATACGAATTTGGGGTGAGGCATAATTTATTTCACATCACCCATTAACTTCAATTTCCTGATTCTTATACATTACAATCAAAATGGAAACATAAAGTCATCAGAATCTTATAAACATCTTTTTTCCATGATGGAAGCTCTATTCAGTGCAAATTATATCCCAGTCTCTGCTTTCTATTCATGTTTAGCCACTTCGAATTTCTTAATTTTTATCAGCTCATATATTCACTAATCATGCCTGATTATTAATGAAGTTTTCCATCAATATAATCCATTTCATCTATCTTTTCCTATAATTTTTGGAAATACTGATATTCTTTTAATGTTCTTGCCCAGTTAACTCCAATATCTGAATCACCTATGTATCGTTTTTATTTCTCTTTTTCTATTACTTGGTTTTCAGGCATACAGTCCTATTTGACAGCATGTCTACTAAGTTTGTACTGAATGCCAGGCATTGTGTATCATTAACTATAAGTATTAAATTGTCAGATGCACTATATATGAAATAAGCTTTGTAATTCCATTCACATCTTCTCTATTATTATCAGCTTTTGTTAGCTTAATTTACCAAATACTGATAGAGTGTGTTAAAATATCTTACTAAGTTACTGAATTTTGACATTCATCAGTAACTGTCAACTATATTATCAAGGATATAAGAGAAAAGTGTTTATAACTGGATTATTTTTGTGCCTCATCTGCCTTATGTGTGAGCATGATATATGTATTTAAAGGATCCAGGGTAGACTGTACAGAGTCCTTGTTCTGTTACAGAGTACTATGAGGGAGGGAGGGCCTAGGCTTCTTTGGTGAGGTTTCCTGGACAGAAGCATGGTGCCATGGATGGAAACTATGGTATATTTTAACCTAATACAAAAGAGCTAGCAAGGCATCAAAAACAACCTTTCCATTAGGTACCCAATACTAAAATGAACTTGCTGGGGCGATTGTAAGATTGTCACCTCTAGAAGTCTTCAATAAAAGTCCTGGACACAAAGCCGGGCATGGTTGGTGCACGCTTGTAATCCCAGTAACGTGGGAGGCTGAGACCGGAGGATCCGGGTTCATGGCTAGCCTCAGTTACTTAATAAGACCCTCTGCAACTTAGTGACACCCTGTTTCAAAATAAAGAATTAAAAAATAGGGCTGGGGGTGTAGCTTGGAGGTGGAATGCCCCTGGGTTCAATCCCTGGTACCGCAAACAAATAAAAATAAATAAAAATAAAAGTCCTGGACAACAATTAATCATGAATGAAAAATAGGCTATATTTATAAATTTGCGCTGATACGGTGACCACTAGAATGCTAACCCAACATTAGTTCCCATAAATTCACCTGGTCCTAACGTGAATGGTACTTCTTGGTGCCAACCACACAGCAGCCATGCCAGCCCTGACATTCATTCCCAACTCCTGCTCGCTACCCACATTTGGAGTTCTAGCTGAGTGTGGTCCAACTCCTGTCTTTTAAGCATCAGCACAGACAGCTGAAAGAGACAGGTCCAATGGCAGTACTGGACCAGAAGCCAGAGGTTATGCCCAGATGATGTGCCCCAATACATAGGACTGTAGCTGTAGAAAACAGGACTCTGAAGTTAAATTCCAGTCAGAGGCTACTGCAACAAATGTTGCAATGAATTATTCACTTATTCTTTTAGCAAATATTTCTTGAATTCTTTCCTTTGGCATGACACCAGCGGAAGATGTGATGCCCAAATAATTTAAACAATTCCCTGCATGCTGAATTCCAAGCTTTAATACAATTTTCACATAGCAATGATAGCAGTAGAAATTTCTCTGAAGAATAAATACAGAGTAGTGTCTTTGTTATTTTTTAAAAGTATAAGAAAAAAAATAAACACCCAAGTAACTTCCAGCCTCTCAGAGGTAGCCTCAAGATTACATGGCAAACAATTAATGAGTGGAATGAGAAAAATGCAATGGTTTCATCCAACCTGAGCCGCTGTTCTTAGAAAAGGACAAAAAACAGTGGCAATTGTGAAACTTAATGGAACAAAATGAATGGGGCTCTAAGAAACATTCCCAGTCTTTACCAGTTGCTCTTGCAACAGCCTTTAGTAAGAGACAGCTGATTGTACTGGATCTGATGTCTGCTAACAAAATTAAACAGTTGCTTATTATTTCTGTTTGAGTGGTTTTTCTGCAGGTCATCTCTGTACTTTTAATCTCTTTCCATCTTCCAGATTCTTCTTAAATCATGACTCTAATCATGCCACCACTTTATCAAAACCAAAAATAGATGACCATCACCTCTGCTCAATCTCCTAGTCCACCCTGATACATGTGTTGTACCCTGACCACACACTACTGGACATCATCTTCCCGGTCTACTACTTCTACACATCCCCTCCTATTCCTCTTCCATGCCTTCACCCATTGCCATAACCTGCACAGAATGTTTTATCACCCATCTCTCCATTTCAGATTCCTAAGTTATCAACAGGACCTTGATGAAGTTTGATTTAAGTTCAGGTCAACAGATATTTAAGTAGTGCACAGGATTGTATCAAACAGTACAATGGGCCCTGAAGATATAAAGATGAAAGGATAAGATCAGGTTCTTCTTGCGAGGGGCTCAGTCTAGGTGGAGCGATATGGGTATACCATACCCCCATGGTGAAGAAGTGCCATCCTGACCCATCCGCACAGGTGATATGATGGCAGGGTGCTAGGGTGGCTTAGGAGAGGTGTGCCTTGCTTGGCCTGGGTGAGTGTGTTGCTGGAAGGATGTATCAGGGCTTAATGTCAGATTTGAAGTTATTTATAGTACAAAAAGTGGGAAAGGACATTGTTGTGGGCAAGAGGAACATGAATAAAGACTGGAACCTTCTATGACATCTCTCCAACCTCCTCTCATTTCAGAACTAAATTCTTCTCTTTAGTTCTATAATTACATTTTTTATTTTTTTACATGATCACAATGCTGATCATAGTCAGCCTTGTATTTTAGTTACTTGATTACAGTTACTTTTTGCTAAGTACCCAGGAAGTCTCAGGTATTGTGCTAAGTCTTGCAAAAATCTGTCTCATTTAATCTTCCCCTTGACTTTATAGGACTCTAGTATTGTCATACACATTATGTAGACAAGGAAACCAGAGCTCAGAGAAGTAAACTACTCAAGGTTGCACAGCTATTTTGCTGTGTATAACGATAAAGTGCTTGATAACTAGTGCTTGATAACTAGTAAGCTTCCAGAGTCCTGCAGGCAGAGATTCCAATCTAGTAGGTTTTAACTGGGACTTGTCAGTGCATTTTTTCCAGTCTTCAAGGTGATTGGGAACATACCTGGAGAAGCACTATACTCAGGAAAGAGAAATCTGGGACTTAGACCCAGAGATATCAGCTTCTAGAACCTGTTTCTAGATTTGTCAGCCCTTGGAGGAGAGGAACACGCTAATTAATGTTGTATCTGACAAAGTCACTGACATCAGGGCTTTACATGTTATAAATGTTAGAAAAAAATTTTTTGGCTGATTGCTGGGATTAAAATGAGGATCTCCAACTTTTTGAAAGAAGGCAGATTTATCTCTCTGGGATGAAAACCTTTTCTTTTATTACTAATTGATACTTACCTAATGACCATGTTTAAAGGCTTTATGATCCGATGTTTCCTTCAAAGTAAGTCTCATAAAACTACTATATCCTTTTATGTTGTCAAAAACTTTCTGTTAACATTTCCAGTGTTAACATTTCCTAGTAAAACTAGTTATTTTTCTAAAAGACAAATCTGGCCATGACACTCTACCACTTCTATATCTTCTATGCCTTCTCATCAGTAAAAGGAAAATGGCCACCAAGCTTAGCCTGAGGGTCAAGGTCTTCTAGCTGTGCCTCACATCCCTCTCCAGCCTTCTGACTCAACATTCCCACCTTTGCACACTGTGTACCAGACACTCCGGACTATTTTTGTTTCTCAGATTCATGAATCTGCCTCATGCCTCTTCATCTGCCTTTTCCTTTGCTTGGGATGCCCTCCTCAGCTTCAACTAACAAATGCCTGTTCCTCCTTTAGGACCTAACTCAAATACCTCTTCCTCTGTGCCTGAATCCCTGGTTTTCCTAGACAGAAAGAATCAATCTCTCTTCAGTAATCTCTATCATGAGCCCACATTCTCCGCTAGACTGTAAACTCCTTGAGAGTTGAGACTGAGTCAGCACCACCTCTAAGCTGCCAGTGTCCAGTATGGTGCTTGCCACACAGTTTCATTGCTTTGGTTGAGTAGACTAATAAGTGAGTGAAGGAGTAAGTCGAGGAATAAACAATGGTTGAATGAGTGAAGGTATGGTTTTTTTTCCCATCTCACACATAATCCATTGGGAAATCTACTGGTTCAGCCTCCAAAATATTTCCAGAGCCTGATTATTTCTCACCATCTTTACTAATATCACCCTGGTTCAAACAACCCTAATCCTACCCAAGATTTCTCTAATAACTTCCTAATAGTTTTCTGTGCTTTGATTCTTGGTAATCTCTAAGGTCTCCCTATGACCAATGTAGAAGTTAGATCTATCCTTTAAAAATAAATGTCAGAGCCAGGCATAGTGGGGCACTCTTGTAATCCCAATAGTTGGGAGGCTGAGACTGGAGGATTGCAGGTTTAAGGCCAGCCTCAGCAACTTAGCAAGGCCCTGTTTCAAAATAAAAAATAAAATAGGGTTGCGGTTGGGCTCAGATGTAGAATGCCCCTGAGTTCAATCCCCATTACCACAAAATAAAAATAAATAAATGGATAAATATTGAATCAAAACCCTCCTCTGGTTTCTACTTGATGCAGAACAAAAGCCTGAATTCTTCCAGTGGCTTACAAAGTTTTATGTGAACTACCACCTCCCCTTTTGGTACCTACCCTGCCCCTCTTACTTTCTAGACTCATCTCCTACCTCTCCACCCCTTGTCCATTCCACTCCAACCACGCTGGCTGCCTTGCTCTTCCCAGGCACACCAGGAGTGCTTCCATCACAAGGCCTTCATCCTGGCTGTTCTAAAGCCTGCATGCTCCTCACTGGTTGTCAGCTATGCCAATTCCCCACCTCCTTCAAGTATTTGTTCAAATGGTACCTTCTCAATGAACTTGACCTTGACTACCATGCTCAGCACTCTTTTTCTGATTGCCACTTTCCTTCATTATTATCTTTTTCTACCATATTCTGTAGTTTCATTATTCATTATCGTTATTGTTTATGGTCTGACTCTCCCTGCTAGGATGCAAACTTTATGAAGAGTTGGTCTATTTTGCTCATCAATACATTCTAATTGGCTGGGCAGTGCCTGGAACACTCAGTACAGTAGACACTCAGTATAAAGACTCTGAATAAGTGATCACATCACCACTGTAGCATGTAATCTCCTTAAGTGCCCTGAATTTTTCATGTCCTCATTGAATTTTCACTCCCAAATTACAGTACCTGTCACCTAGTAGGTACTCAGTAAATGCGGTTGAGTAAACGGATGGATCACACTTGAGGAAGTCTTTCAGCTAATAATCAGTGGCATTTCTAAAAACCCTTTGGTGTTTATTTTAACAAAAGCCTTCCTGGAATTATAACACTAAAATAGGGTGCCACTGAGACCTCTGTGGTTTTAGTGGCTATGACCTTTACCATCGTTCTCAGGATGGGAGGGAGAGTGTGCATGGGTGCCTTATATCCAATCCTGGAGTTTGAGCGATGTGCCAACAAAAAAAAAAAAAAAAGAAGAAGAAAATAAGGAACACTTACAGGCCAGCTTCCCCAAAATAACCTTGCAGTTCTTCCTAAGTACACCAGAAACTCTAATTTGGGCAGAGCTTGGGCTCATTTCAATTGACTCAGCGTGCTTTTAGCTAACATCAAAATGCTTAACAAATCTTAAAGTTTCCCACGAGAACCTTCTATTAAGTTTGTATTCTGCCAAGTTACAGAAAAGAAAGGTCTGTATTTTGCAAATACAGAAAATAGCTTTAACTGTATTCCATTTTTGCAGGCTCGTGGGTAAATGTTCCAATCAAGTACAGTCTGTGTGATCTGATTTTTGATCAAAATATAATGTCTAACAGGTGGGCTATTTTGGACTCAATCTTTGCCAGGTGGTGTGAAATAATGACAAATGATCATAGTACCTATACATAAATGATCACAGGTCGCCTTGTTTGACCCATAGTTCAGGCTCGCCTTCACAGAAACCCATTTCCAAACTACACCCACTGCTATGATTGAAGGTGGGTATTTTCCAAATTGCTTGGCTCAGCAGACCTGCTGCTCTGGAATTACTTTGAATTGTGGCTTGACTGACAAGCTTCATAGATTTGATATCTGAGTAAATAGCTCTGCCAGAATCATGCATAGAGTCTTTTGCTTGACAATTTTTTGAGCACTAGTAGTACATAAGTGTACTTAAACAAGATATAATAGGTTTGAGCCCCTAAAAGTAGGGTTAAAATATTCATCCATACTGCAAAGTAGTTTCTAGCATAAGCCCATTACTTATAAATATTTAGGAATGAATAAATTATTGATTTTTTAGAATCATTAAAGAAAAAATTCTCACTGCTTGAAATAGATAAAATTCTTTTCCAGTTAACATAACAATAATAGTAATAATAATTTTCCCCTAACATTGGTTTGTAAGAAAACCAGAGATGTTCTTATTTGTGATAATTATCTTTTAGCCTAAGTGGTGAATATTTTTGTTTACCATTTCCCTTCATGGTTTTTAATATTCTATTTCCATTTTAACAACTTACTGTATTTTCTAGAACCATGCTGTCTTTTAGTTTCAAAACTATTTTTGAATATACATTGTAGATATCATATAATAATAAAAATTAATAGAGTAGATGTACTGCATTTCTTCAATTTAATTTCCTACTAGGAAAAATAATAGCAAAATATTTGTGTTCAGAACCCAAAATAAAACTGGAGCATATATTTGATATGACAAGTTAAAAATAAATTCATTTTGATAAGCATTCTTTTCGTACATTCTACATGCCAGGCTATGTGCTTAGTGATGGGTTAAGAAATGATGAAGGCAAGTCTAGATGGGGAGACAGACACTCCCATTTGCAGCTGCAAAATGATGTGATGATTCCATTTATATGAAATATCCATAGGCAGCAAATCCATAGAGACAGAAAGCAGATTAACATTCGCCAGGGGGGAGTGGGGAATAAGGAGTGACTGATTCATGGTTACGGAGTTTCCTTTTGGGGTGATGAAAATCTTTTGGAACTAGACAGTGGTGATGGTTGCACAACATTGCGAATATACTAAATGTCACTAATGGTAATTTTTTTTTCTTTTTGTAATGGGGATTGAACCCAGGGCATTCTACCTCTGAGCTATACCCCCAGCCCTTTTTTTAAAAAAAAATTTACTTTGAAACAGGGTCTCCCTAGGTTACCACACACTGGCCTTGAACCTGTGATCCTCCTGTCTCAGCCTCCCAAGTACTGGGATTATAGGTGTGCACTACCATGCCCGGTTACTAATAGTAATTTTTCTGTTATGTGTATTTTCTAAAATATTTTTAAAAATTAAAACAACAAACAAAAAGCCCAAGTGTGGTGAGGACAAATGAGTGTTTCATTAATTCATTCAACAAGTGTCCACTGAGTGTTTACTATGTGTCAGTCACCGGGTGAAGTCTGGACACAGAATCCCAAGCACAACCAGGCATGATCATTCTCTCATGGACTGTTATTTAATAAAGTTCAACCACAGATAAGTGCTATGAAGGAAAGAAAATGTATAATCTAGAAACTTGGCCTAATTGAAGGTTTGGACAAGGGTCAAGGAAGATTATCCAAAGAAAGGAACTGTTGATCTGAGTTTTGAAGGACGACTAGAAGCTGGAAGAGGGAGTTGGGAGAGAGGGAGAGAACAGACGTGAGAGTTGCGAGGGAGAAGTAGTGTAAAGGATGGATAGTAAAGAAAGAGGTCAAAGTAATTGGTCATGAGGCTTGAGGAGAAGGTAGGGAACAAACCATTTGTGGCTTATGAAGGATCAGAAGGCCTTGGAAGGGGCGGGGTGGACAGACCATGGAGAATATGGTAGACCTTCTATGAAATCACTATCACCGGCAAGACCAATTAGGGAGAAAACCATGGATATAAAGACAGTATGAAGGAAATTTAGAAGGTTAATGTTTCAGAACTTGACAGATTGCAGCTAGGATCATAGAGGAGACAGTGGGGGAAGACAGAAAGCATTTCAGAAGCACCTTTTGGTGATAAAGGGAGGTGTTGCTGAAGAAAGCACGTAACAGTGGAGGGGGGCTATTATACTGACTCAGCCAGGAAACCCTACTTAGCACAGTCTTTTCCTCAATGATTCTCATATTGGAGTTTTTCTTATGCTCTTTGGAGTTGTAATGGGTAGTCAGTAATAGGTCCATATTGCAATGGCAGCCACAAATCTTTACAATTCATTAAAGCATATATTAAATGTCTAGGAAAAGTTCATAGCTCTGTTATCCTTACTAATACTGTTTTATTTACAAGAATGAAATAATAATAGAAAGACAAAGAAAGCTACCAGTTCTGGAGTATCTACTCTGCATCAGGTACTGTGCCAAGCACTTATTTTATGTATATGTATATGTTTTATTTTTAAGCGATCCTATAGAGTAAATCTTCCCCCTTATTTTAAAGAAGAGGAAACTAAGGTTCAGGGAAAATTAGTAAATTATTTACAAATACTCAGGTAATAAATAGGAGAAGTAGGATTAAAATTTAGGCCTCTTGTTACCTACCAAGAATCATACTCATTCAATTATGCTGACTTTTTTCTATCCACGAAAATATGTGATCACTTTCATGGTTTTTTTTTTTTTACTATCCAGATGTGAACTAGTTGTATACCAGTATTTTCTTAATATTTTTCTTTGAATTGTCTCATAATTTTTTAATTTCATAAATATATTTTATGAGGACACTTTATATCAGAACCATGAACAGAAAATTAGTGTGACCATAAAGACAACCACAAAAGGCAAAAGACAAACATAAAACATTACAATTAAACAAAGCAACATTACTAAATTCTAGTTACATATTATTTTCCCTGTTGAGGATCTGAGTTTGATGTCTGTTCTTTCTGTTCAAAAAGGGGTTATGGGGCCTGGGTTGTAGTTCAGTGGTAGAGAGCTTGACTGGCAGGAACCGGCCCTGGGTTTGATACTCAGTACTGTAAAAAAATGGGGTGGTGTATTAGGAAATGCCAGAGAGGTGCTAAACTAGAATCAGTCTGGGCTCAGTGGGCCACACCTGTAATCCCACTACATAGAAGGATGAGCAAGGAGGGTCTCAAGTTTGAGGCCAGTGAGTTGTAGCTTAATGAGACCGTTTCTCAAAAAATAAAAAGGGCTGGGGGTGTAGCTCAGAGGTAGAAAGCCCTTGGGTTCAATCCCCTATGCAAAAAGAGAAAAAGAAAGAAAGAAAAAGAGAGAGGGAAGGAGGGAGGAAGGAAGAAAGGAAGGAAGGAAGGAAGGGAGAAAGGAAGGAAGGAAGGGAAGGGAGGATCAGTACCTTAGTGAGAGATGCTCTAGAAATTTATTCTAGCAAACAGAAAATAGTTTTCTGAACATGTGATTCAATGCTATTTACTGCTGTGACCCACCTTAAGCCATTTTGCATGTTCCCTGCATCAAGTGTCCCACAGTTGAGGAACCACTGAAGTATACATCATGCTACTTCTAATAACTGAAATATCTATACCTTGAAATGTCTCTACATATTGATCCAACTAACATTTGTATTCAAGATCAGGAAACCCAGAGAGTGTATAACAATCAGAGTTGTCACTGCATAAAGGAGACTGGATAAGGCAGCTGAAATCTGAGTTCTCACAACATTTCATGAAATTCACCTGAAGAAGGAATACTTTCAAAGTTGATTTTATTTTCATTTTTAAACATATTTTTATTGGTGCATTGTAATTATACACCATAATGAGTTATAGAGTGATAGGAATATACATGCACACAACACTTGGTACTTGGTGTGTGTGTGTGTGTGGGTGTGTAAGTAGGCTTTTATCACAAGAGATCCTGAGTCAATTGTGGTCCCTCCAAGAGGAGTTCACAGAGACCAGTCAAAGCGACAAGCAAAGGAGGCAAGCAGTTCTGCTGAAGAGAGGAAGAGACAAACCCATGGAACTTGGCTTTCAATGAAAACAGGAGGAGAAGCAACAAGTGCATTTTTGAGGGAAGAACAGATGGAAGGAAAATTAAGCAAAGTTAAAAAACATTGCTGTGGTCCTTTCAACCAAAACCAGAAAGCTGAGGTTTCTCTGGAGCCAGAGATTTGAAAGGTAAGAAAAACACAGCTCACATTACACAGTCCTCAAGGGTTTAATGTGCAAAGCAATGATTCTAATGATGGTCTGGCTAATTCCCTCTGTCTCGAAGATGAGCAAGGAGACTGAGAAGTATCTAAACCTACAACAGTGTGTATTAACCCAGTCTGAATGATTTACTGTTACCATATTTGGGCAGGGTGCATGCAGGAGAAGAAAAAAAAGAAGAAAAACAAGCTTACCCATAAAAAGAAATCGTAGAACTTCATGTCCCAACAAGTAGGTAAAAATGTTAACATTGTTTTTTTATGGCCCAATAAATGTCTTTCATAAAAATTGCTGAAAACACACTCCCTAGATCTCTTTATTAGATTGAGAAAGAGATTATTGATCCGAAGGAGACGTCAATCAAGATGGAGAGAGGAGAAACCAGATCTTAGGTTAGCTAACTATATGGATTATCTTTTAAAACTTTATAATCCAGTAAAATAAGTATTTTTATGTATGTCATGGAAATGAGTCTAGAGAAGTTAGGTAACTTGCCTGAAGATACAAAGCTAAAACATGCAGAAATCAAGACTTAAAACCTGCCTGAATCTAAATCCTTAGCTCTTTCAACCAATCTCCCCCAAGTCCTCTGTGTATCCAGTCAATGGAAATAGCCTATATTCTAAATATTGCATTTAAAATTTTTATGAATTCAGGAAACAACTGTATGAAGAAGATATGATAATGACTTTGAGTCTCATTTTTAGGACATCGCAAAACTCTGTGGGCAGCCACATAATGGTCCTATTTCCTCTGTAGATGACAATTCTAAGGCTCAGGTGATAATGTGTCTTATTCCAAATGATCTAACTAGCAGGTGGTAGTTCTGGTCATCCATTCCCGATCTCACGTGATATCCTCTAATCACAGTATTATTTTTTACAATGTTTGGCCAAACAATATCTTAAATGATTACTGTCAAATGTCTTGGTGCTCATCTGTTATACTGGAATAACCACTTTTAAAGAGCAAATTACTATATGGGGGATTGTACTTTTCTTCAAAGTAGAATTTATAATTCAGTTGTCTTTGCTATCTTAATAACCTAAGCAAATCTGTAGGTAATCAAGGTGCCTACTGAGCAACCCTTAGTTCCCTATACTCTTTTATCCAATAAGCATGAAGAAATAGAACAAAGAAGTGAAGAAAATATATGGATTGGGTCCTCAAGGTGTCTAATGTCAGATATCCTCAGCTGGATAGGCCAAACCCTTATATAACCTGGAATCTTTATAAAGAGCTTGGTGCAGAACTAGCAGGCCCACCTAAGGGAGCCAGCCAACAGTCTGTCATTATAATTTTAGTCTTTATATCTTGGTGATTGACGAGTGTTTTAGATTAAGAATCTCCTCATTAAAGTCTCTCTTCTCCATTTCCACCACCTCTGCTTCCTGGTTTATTTTTCATTGTTTCTTTCTCTGAGGTTTGCTACAACCTCCAATGTCCCTTACACATACCTATCTTCCATATACATTTAGGTTGATAATTTCAAACTTAGAAAGAAGAAAACAACTGACCACATCACTTCTCTGCTTAAAATACGTCCATGGCTCCCCAATGTCTAAAGGATAAAATCCAAACTTCCTAATATGTCACAAAAAGCCTACATGATCTGATTCCATGCTCCTTCTCTCTTCCATTTTTCCCATCAAAGCCTATATTCCAGCATATTGAAATAGCCATAGCTCCCTAAACAAGCCCTTCAGGCCTCTTGCATGTGTGTTTTTCTGGAATCTTCTTATACCCTTGGGCTTTTTGGCAAATCTTATTTGCATCTCAGGGCCTCTCCTGCGAAGCCGTTCATGATGGCCTCAACTCATCACAATGACAACAAACGTGTTTCCATGTCCATTAGAGTTACCCATCTTCTGTGTTCACAGCATCTTTTATACACCTTTGTCATAACATTTAACACACTATACTCAAATCACTGATTTAAATTGGTGACAAAGCCTGGCGTGATGGCGCTCGCTTGTAATCTCAGTACTTGGGAGGCGGAGACCGGAGGATCCAGGTTCGCAGCCAGTCTCAGCTACTCAGTGAGGCCTCCGCAACTTAGTGAGACCCTGTTTCAAAAGTAAAGAATAAAAAACAGGGCTGGGGGGATGTAGCTCAGAGGTAGAATGCCCCTGGGTTCAATCCCCAGTACCTCATAAAAGAAAAAATAATAATAAATAAACAAGTAAATAAATCAGTGATAAGCTTCTTATATACAGGTATCATGTCTTAAACCATCTGTGCTTCCATTGGCTGCTATAGTGCTTAGAACAAAGGCAATGCTCAAATATATTGGTCAAAATGAACAAATCAACAGGATGCACATACTTATGTCCGAATACAGGAAGAATGGATTTCACATAGTAGCTACACATCTTTGGAAGGCTAAACTCTTGTTCTCCTTTCTCCCTAACACTTGTTCCTCCTCCAGTCTTTCTCCATCCCAGTGATTCAACTAATGAAGATACTGCTTAGGATAGAAATGTAGGATTCACCCTTGATTCCTCATATGCTCTTTTCCAATTCATTATTAAAACCCATACAATTGACATTCTGAATATCTCTTGTTTACATTCCAATTTAGAGACTTTTTTCCATCTCCATAGCCACCGTAATTAGTTCAATCCATCATTATCTCTTTCCCAAATTGCGGCAATAGTCTCTTAACTGGTCTCCCTCTAATCACTTTGCCCACTCTTCACCCCAACCCATTCTCTACCCTGTAGCAAGAGTGATCTTTCCAAAATGTAAATCAACTCTTGTCACTCCCCTACTGAAAACCCTACAACTGCTTTCCATTGGTATTAAATGAACAATTTATTTTCAATACTCTGTGACAACCTGCATGTGTACCTCTTCAATGTCTTCTTGTCCAACCCTTTCCTCTGCCCACTGTGCTCCAGCACTGACCTTCCTGAAGATCTCTCAAAACTCTATAGTCCCTTAGGTCATCCTGCTTGCTGTACCATCTCTCCAGGTAAGTCTTCAACTCATTCTCTCCATTCCTTCCATGTGTCATTTATATTTAATTTCAGATAGTCCTTACCCTGAAATCTCAGTGGTCATTGCTCAGTAGTCATAACTCCTAAACCCTAGAAATTCTCTGAGAGAACTTATTCATTTAATTATTTTTGTCTAGCATTTGTCTGTATATATAGGTAAATATTTTGGGGGGTCCTGATTAAATTGCAAGTTTCATCTTATCTAGGGCATCATTTGTTCCATGTATCACTCTATACTCTCTATCATAGTAGCTTAATGTTAATTATATGCTAATGGAATCAATGAACTTAGCTGAACTTGTTTACTCATCTGTAAGATGGAAACAGCCATATGTATCTTGTAAGTCTTTGAGATTTAGATGAGTAAATATATATGATGATTTATACAACTTAAGTCACTTACATATGTAAATTATTCTCATGAGACAAATACAAGCAGCCTGCCACACCTTTGGAAGTAAACTGCTTTGGTTTGACTAAATAGCTCTCTATGATGTTGCTTTAAAGGTCAGAAATAGGATCAAGATTTGGAAGTTCTCAGACAGTAGTCTTCTTATTACTGTAAACTAAGAACAATTAAAGTCTTAAGTATACTTCAACAATAGAATATATGGATGCCAAAACAGTAAGTTCTCCAACACTAGGAGGATGGTGCTTATATATTAGATAAATACTGGACCAAACAATTCTCATGTTTCTTGCAAACTCAGGTAATCTCTAATTATACAGAGCAACAACAAGGACAAAAGTATGCACAAGTTTGCACATGCAACCCAGAGGGAGAAGGATCATCCACAGCTCCTTGAGGTTTGTGATAGGACAGCAGTGAGGGGAATACTTTGTGTTAAAATTTTCTGAGGTAAATCTGAGTGAGACATTACTTTTAGTTAGCATGTCTTTAAAAAATTAGCTCTAAGAAAACATCATAAAGATTACCATATACCTTTCTTAGAGTTCCAAAGATAAGAAAAAGTGTGAAAAGTCTCTAAATCTCAGATTAGGGAGCCTACGACCAGCAAAACTTGTACAGGTAAAATTCCGTACCTCCTTTATAGTTGTTCCCATGGAGAGAATGTAAAAAACAAAAATAGTTTTTCATAACTGTTCTAGATCTTACACTAAGTGATGTATGCATTTGTGTGTATCACTTTAGATCTCACTATGATGTATAAGTACAGTGCAGCAATAAATGAATAAAAAAGAGAAAGAAGTGCTCAAGAGTAAAACTGAAATGAGAAAGATGAGGAAAAAGAGAAAACATTTTTAACCTTCCAGAAGGTCATCCAAACATAGAAAATGCAACAACAGCTGCAGATGTGTCCCTACCTCATGTCTGGGAAATCGGATCTCGGCCACCATGTCACAATACACTGGTGCAATTTAGTCCATTCAGAGCTGTACCACAAGGGATTTATCCCTGATGCCTACTCACAAAAGAGTGAAGATAATTTATTTTTTTAAAGCAATGTTAACGGAAGAGCGACCACTAATCTTCCACCTGGGGTGTTAGTCAAGTATTAGGATTTTTAGATCCTCCCTGTACCTCCTCTGAAGTCCCAGCTGAGACTTAGAATTGATCCCAGAAATATAGAAAACTTTCTTCCAGATGTTTGTAAGAGTAAGTAGGGGTCATTACAAGAGAGACAACTGTGCAGTTGTTGTATTTTAAGCATCTTCTGAGAGCAGTGTTGGAACACTGTGGTTTTTGTTATTCATGCCCAGCATCATTCTCCCCGGCCTCATGACACTCCAAATTTCCTTCAGAGAACTGTCCCTCTCAAATTCCTACCCATGAAAGTTGAGCCCACCCTCAGCTTTAGCTCCTGGCTTATACTGACCTGCAAAGTTCAACTAATACTGAATCAAATAGAAAATATAACTCAAAATGACAGAAAATAAAAACCACCTCTCTATAATAACACTGAGGATAAATGGCCTCAACTCCTCAATTAAAAGACCTAGACTGGCAAAACAGATTAAAAATCAAACTCTAACAATATGCTTCTTGCAAAAAACTCATGGTATAGGAAAAGATATTCACAGGCTAAAAGTGAAAGGATATAAAAAGATATTCCATGCAAATGGAGACACAAAGCAAGCAGGGTAGCTACCCTCATATCTGACTAAGCAGACTTCAAGCCAAAACTTATCAGAAAAGATAGAGGGTCACTTCTTGCTGATAAAGGGAACAGTCCAATAAGAAGATATAAGAATAGCGAACATTTATGCCCCAAACATTACAGCACACCCACTTACGTAAAACAAATACTACCTGACATTACGAGTCAGACCCCAATACAATAATACTAGGAAACTTCAACACACCTCTCTCATCATTAGATTGGTCATTCAAACAAAAGATCTGTAAAGACTCTTTAGTCCTAATGAATACTGTCAACCAAATGGACCTAATAGACGTTTACAGAACATTTAATTCAACAACAGCTGAATTCACATTCTTCTCAGCTACTCATGGAACCATCTCCAAAATAAACCACATCCTAGGCCACAAAGCAAGTATTAGCAAATTTTTTTAAAAAATGGTATAATTCCTTGCATCTTTTCAGATCATAATGGGCTGAAAGTAGAAATCAATAGCAGGAAGATCCAGAAGAATTTATATAAACACATGGAGATTAACAATAGACTTTGGAATGAGGTCTGGATCATAGAAGAAATAAAGGGGAAATTTTAGAAATTCCTAGAATTAAATGAAAATGGAGACACGTTGGCCAAAAATCTCTGGGACACTATAAAGGCAGTTTTAAGAGAAAAGTTTATAGCATTGAGTGCCCACATTAAAAAACCAAAAAGATTCCCAAATAAACAACCTAAGATGCATCTCAATGCCTTAGGAAAAAAAACAAGAACAAAACTAATCCGAAAGCCAGTAGAAGGAAGGAAATAATTAAAATCAGAGCAGAAATTGATGAAATAGAGAATAAAACACCATACAAAGATAAATAAAAAGTCTGTTTCTTAAGAAGATAAAAAAGATTGATAAAGCTTTAGCCAACCTAACCAAAAGAGTGAGAGTTTATCCAGAGTCCTAAAATAAGAGATAAAAAAGCATGGAAATCCAGAGGATCATTAGCAAGTATTTTGAAAACTTATATTCCAATAATTTGGAAAACCTGAAAGAAATTGACAAATATCTAGACACAAACAACCTACCTAAATTGAACCAAGAGGACATAGAAAACCAAAACAGAAAAAGAAAAAAAAGATAAAATAAAATCTAAACAGACTAATAAAAAAAGATTGAAGCAGTAATATAAAAAAAACCTTTCAACAAGAAAAGTCCAGAACCAGATGGATTCCCAATGAATTCTATAAGACCTTTAGAGAACTAAAGTCAGGCATGGTGGCACACACCTTTAATTCCAGTACTTGGGAGTCTGAGACAGGAGGATCACATGTTCAAGAACAGCCTCAGCAACTTAGTGAGACCATGTTTCAAAAAAAAAATCAGAGTTGGGGATATAGATTGGAGTGAGAAGCCACTGGGTTCAATCCTCAGTACAAGATAGAGGAAGGAGGAGGAGGAGGAGGAGGAGGAGGAGGAGGAGGAGGAGGAGGAACAAAGACACACAATGCTCCTAAAATTATTCTGTGAAATTAAGCTGATATTATCTTGGATTATTGGGTAGATTCAATGTAGTCTCATAGGTCTTTATAAAAAGGGATTATCCAAGAGAGAAAGGGTGAATTGAAAATGGAAGCAGATTGCTTTGAAGGTGGCAGATTTCAGAAGCTAGAAAAATCAAGGAAGCAAATACCTTGTTAGAGCCTCCAAAAGAAGCACAACCCCACCTACCCTGATTTTAGGACTTCTCATCTCCCAAACTGTAAGATGATAAATTCTATTGTATTAAGCCACTAAATTTGTGGTAATGTGTTACAGCAGCCATAGGAAACTAATATAACACAAAAGAAAGATGGATAGAAACAGGTTCACTGGTTCTTTGATGGTATTATTGATGCACTATACCAAATTTCAATCACATCTCCTATGCCTTTGGAGTTTCAGGTTATAGAAACTTCATTCTTTAAGACTATTGGATGTGGTTCTTCTCTTACTTGAACCAAATTACCCTAATTTGATAGCAGCACTGAATATATAGAATACTGGACACAACTCTGCTTTGTTGTAGATTTTGTTGTAGATTTTGTTGTCATGATCAATATGGACGTTGACTGTTAGGCTTCTGATCATTAACCTGTCTTTTTGGAGGTGTGAGTGTGCGTGTATTACTCAGGATCTTCACCTACATTGGTGAGGTCTATGTGAAGAAGTTCAGAGCATCAATAATGACCCTACATTTGGATGCTGAATCCCACCTAACACTCTCTTAGTGAAGCCATCCATGGTGAATAAATTGGTAATTATGTGCTGAAGGATTGCTGTGTCCAGAGATAACCCACAGAAACAGATGGAAATGGATCCTAAGCCATTGATTAATGATTAGGGTCAGAATGTTTCTATAAAGAATAAGGAGTCCCTCTGTAGAGATCTGTAAAAGGGATTATCATGGAGAGAAGTAGAGACTTGCAGGTAGCAGCACAAAGTAAGGAATGTGTGCAATAGAGACCCTCCTATGAAGGGTTTGCCTTTTTTCTCATTTTGTCTTGGATTATAATAGGCAGTTATATAAATAACCATTTCCTTTGACATTATAATTTAGTGAGGGCTTTGGGGAAGGGATGGTGGAGGGCAGAGGTAAGGGGTTGCACGAAGCAGTGCGGCTCACCATCCTTTTTCGCTGCTGCCTCAAAGGGCATCAGTACCACCTCCATGGATGTGTGGTCCAAGAACTTAGTGGGAGCACTTCAACAGGAGCAGGGGCCAGGGTCATAGGGACAAGCAAGCGGCAGCTCTGAGGGCAACCTGAGGAATGCCCATGTGGCAAATTACTCTTTTCCAAAGTATTCCGAAGAAGGTGACCCTTCAATATGGAGAGGGCAGAAGGCTGTCATTAAAGTACAATGTACCAAAGTTGAGTCAAGGTTATTCCTATACAACTAACACTCTCACTTTGCAGAATGCTTTCTTGAGCAGGAGGAGAGGAGACATCATTACAGCTGTGTCATGTGAGAGATGTCAGGAAGGGGAATCGGGCATTATCCATAGATCAGACTCTCTGTGTGACTTCTAAGCACAGGGGAGAATGCCAGGCTGTGAGACTCATCCTATATGTATGTCTAAGCAGAAAAAAAAACACAAACAAAACAAAACTGCAAACAATCAGGCAAAGAGGAGTTAGGGTATTATAGTTATGAGAAAAACAATATATTTTGGAGTTGGAGTGACCTGCGTACCAGTCTTGACTTCAAAACAGTAATTCTCATCTTTGAATGAGGTACCACTTTCAACCTCAGTTTTATCATCTGTAAAACAAGACACATTGTAAAAAGAGACAAATTGAGAATCATCATATGAACAATGAAAGCAACTAGCCAGTGCTTAATAGTTAGTATCTATCATTTTTATTATCATTATTATCTAATGCTTCTAGCATAATTCTTGGAATAGAATAAATTCTTAATATGTAGTAATAGCAAATATGTCTATAAAATTATATTCTGGACACTATTATAAGCACTCTTTGTTTTAACTAATATAATCTTCATAATAACCTATGAGATATCTAGTATTTTTTCCATTATACCGATAAGGAAATTAAGGCCAGAAATATTAAGTAAGTTGTCCGAGGTCACACAGCTAGTAAACAGCAGGATTAGAACCGAACCCAAGCTGCCAAGCTACAGAGTCCACTCTCTGAACCATAATGTTATAAATGTTACTTCCCAGTCAGGTGTGGTGGTGCAGGCCTATAATCCCAATACTTGGGAGGCTGAGAAAGGAAGATTACAGGTTCAAGGACAGCCTCAGCAATTTAGTGAGACTCTCAGCAACCTAACAAGACCCTGTTTCAAAATAAAAAGTCAAAGGGTCTGGGGATGTAGCTCAGAAGTATAATGCCCCTGGGTTCAATCTCCAGTACCCAAAATAAATAAATAAATAAATAGTGTGTTACTTCCCAACTGCCTTTTTCTACCTCTGTGATTGACACTATGAGTAGATATGAGAAAAAGGATGTCATGTCCCTAGTCTTGAAGTATATGAGGGAACGCACGACTCAGCTGCATGAGGCCACTGGAACAAATATAAAACCACATGTACCCCAATGGTCTATCACACCTTTTAAACTAAGTGCAGCCAGAGCCAGAGCCAGAGACCAGAGTGAACAGTAAGAATCTGAGAAGTCTTGGAAAAAGAAATGTGCCAGGAGCTGGCTCTAGTAGTTAGCAGGGGAAATATCTGACTCACTTTCTCCCCTCTCATCTCAGGGGCGCACAGAGGAAGAGAAGGAGAAAACCCTTCCAGCAATCTTACACCCACTGGACTTAATGAGCACTAGACATTATCAAATCTCCTCATTTCACAACAGAAGGGACTCGAGTCCCGTTTGGGGACAGCGATGGCTGGAGCTCACAGAGGTAGACAGAGGGAGGGGTTCAGAGGAGCTGGAAGCAGCTCATGGCAGCTGTGGTAAGGGCACATGACCGAAGTGGGGACAAAGAGGCTCAGGGAAACAATGAGTGTCAAGTGCTCACGCGGGCCACGTTGACAGTAGCCTCTTATACAACAGGCGCCATCTACATGATACTTATTATTTTATTCATCATTATCAGAATGTGGAGGACTGTCCTTGAGGTGGAGAGGCCAGTTAGGAGATTATTTCATAATCAAGGCAGTAACGAGGATAGGGTGATATAGAAGAGGAGGCATATTAAACATCTCAGAGGTAACACAGGGGGGCCTTGTGAGCCAATAAGACCTGAGGGTCTGGTAAATGTTGGTCTGTTTTCTAAGTGGACGGCCGTGGCCAATAGGGAGGAGTGAGGAGGCAGAGGCCAGGGAGGGGGCAGATAAGGCAGGCTCAGCCTCTGCTTGTGAGTTTGACCCTTTTTACTGTGGAGAGTTTAGATTCCACTGAGCACAGAGGAGCCCTTCCCTCTCTCCAGCTGAGCACATCTGTTTTTTGAGATGAAAGGATCTGAGGTGTCAGGTTTAAATGCTTTGACTGACCAGCTAAAGAGGAGGAAGGATGGGAAACATGTCAGGTCAGGTCGGCACAGTGACCTCCCTGGGGGCTGAAAGAGATCTTCCCAATAATAAACATGGAGCCATGGCTGGAGGAGGCCACGATGGCCCTGGTTTCTCTGACTTGGATTTTATATACACAAGCTGGAAAACGTGATCAGAAACTTTAACCAGGTGTTTCATAAGGTCCATAAAAGTCTTTAGACACTTTTCTAATATTATCCTGCTGAGAAATGTAGTTTGGGATATCCTTCTCTGATCTTTTGTGGAGATTCCATTAATATTTGGGCAACGAAGGTGTTAAGCCCTTCACACAGGCAGGCGGGAGTATATTTGGGGATTATCAAGATGGGACAGGCACGAGGGTTGGTCTCAGTGCCTCCATGATCTGCTTGGCAATGTTTGTGCTTTGATCACCTCCTGGGTCCAGGAATGCTCTCCATTATTCCAACTTGATTTCAGGAAAGAACTAAAAATTAATTTACAGTAAGGCGTGAAGTATTGATAGAAGCTTGAAGTATTGTTCCTCCCTGAACATTTGCAGGAAAAGGGATGAATCAGAGATAAAGCAGTATGGCTTTGGAGTGCTGAGTTTCAGAAACTGGCATTAGTGGTATGGAAGTCACCCCAGTTGCTCCATCCGAAATACACTTGGATACCCTTCCCGGCCCTAACTCAGTCTTCAGAGCCCAAGACAGCCACATATGCTTTGCAAAGCCTGTAGTGTCAACCCCCCACCCACAACAATCTTCCTGACATTGACCTTGTCTTGGATTTACTGAATGGTCAAAATTTAATACTTGCATAGAATGAAAATTCAAACCAATTGGCTATCTCTCTTTGAATGCCATGGTCTAAAACTGAGTCCTTGGAGACCCAAGACTTGGAATTCAAATCCCAAATTCACCATTTTACTAACTGGGTACCCTCAGGCTACAACATCAAGCAATAGCTCAATTTCCAAATTTGTAAACCGGGTGTATTAATTCCCACAGAACAACCATGAGAATTTAGTGGAGTCACACGGGGAAACTACCAAGACACAATGGGGGTTTAAGAAAAGTTAACTATGTCTCTTTCTAACTTTGCCCTTTTTTTTGTGTGTGTGTGGTACCGGGTATTGAACGCAGGGGCGTCCTACCTCCGCGCTACACCCCCGGCCCGATTTTTTTATGCTTTATTTTGAAACCGGGTCTCACGAAGTTGTGGAGGGCCTCACTAGGTAGAGAGAGAGAGACAGAAAGGGAGAGAGAGAAACAGGGAGAGAGAGAGAGAGAGAGAGAGAGAGAGAGAGAGAGAGAAAGAGAGAGAGAGCTGAGGCTGGCCGCGAACCCGGATCCTCCGGTCTCCGCCTCCCAAAGTACTGGGATTACAAGCGTGCGCCACCACGCCCGGCCTAACTTTGCCCTTTTTGAAACTCTCAAAGCTCTAGTCACTCACATTCAATGGATGTGATTTTTTTGTAATATCAATGTGCTACCTGTACTACTAATGATTGAATATTTTCTTTAAACCTGCTTATGAAAAATTTATTTTAAGATAAAATTTATATTACAACTCTAAGTAGAAAATCACCATCTCTTGCTCTGAGTAGAAGATAACATGAGATGCAATAAGACAAAGCAGTATTATTAGAATTGAAGTAGTCTCTATGCATTGGATTTGCTCTATTACAAAAAAAAGCAGGATCACCATGTGTTAAAAAGGTTTTATGCATAGTCTGTTACTGAGGCTGAGGATTTTTCCTTAATGGACCCAGGTTTGAAACATAATTTAAAATATACAAACAGTTTCATGATCAGACTTACTATCGTTTAATTGATGACTCTACCATTTAAATAATCTCTCATCCTACTCACTCTTTAGAAGAAAACTGATAGTGGAAAGAGCAAAGTTTTGGAGCCAGAGAAATCAGGATGTAAAACTTAGCACCAGTTCTGACTTGCCAGTTGCATCGGGCAAGTAATTCAAAGTCTTCGTGCTTCGGTTTCCTCATAAGTAAAATGAAATATTAACACTCGAGTCGGAGGATGTTTGGGTGGATGCAATAAAGTATGTAAAGTACTTAGAAAAGTGCCTTGAATTCATAACAGAAAAGCAAAATGATGATGACAGGGAAAATTGCCTTGTCAAAGTGCAGATAAATAAAATAAAAGGCAGGTTGTTTGTGTGCCCAGCCACCTAATTTGTGGGACAAAGATGTTCTGTGATTCTCATCCCAGACATCTGGACAACCTGTCAGCACATAACTGGGTGGTTTTGAAACACCCCAGAATTATATAATGTTGGATGGCAACCAGGACTGTTGGACTTTCTTCTTTTATTCCTTATTATATTGATTTCATTTTTCAACCGTTCAAAGTTTTAGAAACTTTTTGTTTTGTAAAAGACTAAAGAAATACAATTTAAGCAAAGAGATGAAAATGAAATCACTAGTCATCCCGCTATCCAGACATAAAAATTGTAGGTTTTTTCAAATATATTCTTGCAGAGTTTTCTATGCAGATTATACAGATACAATTGTTTTCAAGTGGAAAGCTACTCTAATCCATGTCTTGTTATCAACTTTGTTAATTCAACAAATAAAAGCATGTACTCACACAAATATTTTTATCAATAAACATAGTTCTATGGCATGATTTTCATACTTACGAAGCAAAATTGACTTAGTCAATTCTCTGACATTTGGGTTTCTCCCCCTTGCATTAATATCTACTATTTTAAAACATTGCAATTCACTGCCTTTTAAAGAATCATTACATATAAATAAAAGTACTGCTAGATAAATTATAAAAGGTAAAATTTATAGTCAAAGAATATGGACACTTTAAGGCTTTACTAGATTTTTCCACTTTAGTCTTTGGAAATTTAACATCATTTTACAGAAAAAGTATAAATAGCACACATTTTTAATAGCCTTGCCCAAACTAGGCAGTATCACGTAAAGATAATTTTGCTGATTTAGTTGAATATGTTGTTATTTAGTTGGTACATTTCTACATACTTGTTGATGGTTTCTGTATTTTCTGATATAAATTTTGTGTTTAGACTTACACTTATTTTTTCCCCCTTAGGGTATTGACCTTATTCTTAATGATTTATAAGAAATCTTCCTATATTTAGGTTATTAATTTATATGTCATAAATATTGGCATGAATTTTTCATTAATTTGTTGACTTTTTAATTTCATATATGCCAAACATGATATACAGAATATTAAAAACATGTTATAGACATATGTATTAGTGATTTCTGCTATATTTTTAGATGAAGCCTAGAACATTTTATTCTACAGATGATTATATAAATTTTTGCATATATTTTTCAGTGCTTCACAAGTTTTTCTAATTGTATAAATAATACACAAACATAATTTTATTGTAAAAATGTATATACTTATGATAAGAATCACTGAAACACACTTTGGTTCCCTCGATTATCTTATTCAGTCTCATGGCTTAAAATGTGATCTGATGACACTCAAATTGATATGTCAATTTTTGATCTAGCCTGTGACTTCCAGAATCGTATATCCACCTACCTATTTGATATCTCCTCTTAGCTATCTTACAAGCATTTCAAATTTAACAGACACAAAATTCAGCTCTGATATTCCTTTCAAAATATATTCATCTGCTCTAGTTTAGATGTGTTCCCTAACAGTTCACATGTTAACAGTTTAATCCCCCAAATTCATAAGTTACTGTCATTTAGGAGGTGGGGCCTTTGAGGGTTAATTAGGATTAGATGAGACCATGAGGGTGGGCCCCCTTGATGGGATTGGTGGATTTATGAGGAGGAAAGACCCGTGCTAGCGTGCTTGCTCTGTCTCACCATGAGATGCCCTCCACCACGGGAGACTCAGTGAGAAGACTCACTGGAGGCCTGAACCATGCTCTTGGACTTCCCAGCCTCTAGGACTGTGAGCTAAGTACACCTCTATTCTTTATAAAGTACTTAGTCTGTGGTATTCCGTTAACTAAGACACCTTCCCACATCCTCCCCATCTCAATAAATCCAAGGAACACCACCAAAGCCAGAATATGGAATATGCCAGGTTCATCTCCTCCCCTCAGGCCTTTGTGATCTCTGTTTCCTCTGCCTAAGAATATACCCCCATATCAACATGGGTTTTTTTTTCCTTTATCTTGTCACAGTTTTACTCAAATGTTGCCTTCTGTATTAGTCCATTTTCCATTGCTATAACAAAATACCTGAGGCTGGTTAATGTGTAAAGCTCACAGTTTCAAATGATGAAAATCCAAGCTTGGGTAGCATATTTGTTCAGCTCATGGTGAATGGCATCACACGGTGGGAGCATGTGTGAGAGGGATTCTGTGGTGAAGCAGGAAGCCAGAGAGAGGGATTTGGGGCTCAGGTTCTCTCCTTTATAACTCGCACAGGAACTAACCAGGGTCCCAGGAGAACTACATTCTCCGGTGACATAACCAACTCCTTCTAGTCTCTACTACTTAAAGATTCCAACACATCAAGATGGCCCACAGAGGAGCAAGCATACTACACATGAACCCTTGGGAGACATATCACATCCAAGCTACAGTATCGGCTTAGTGAAGCCTGCCCTTCTCACCCTTTTCTATGCTTTTTTTCCTCTGGAGCATTTGTCACCAGTTAACATATAACATATTTTACTTTTTAATATTGTTTATTGTCTCTCTCCTCTCTTCTAAAATACATGCTCCATGAAGGCAGAATTACGGTTGTTATTGTAGTTCACTGCTGAATTTCCAACACCAAGAATAGTGCCTGGCACTTGACAGGCACTCAATGATTGTTTGTTGAATAAACTAATTAATTTATGATTCCCTCTTTTTTATTGGCTGTGCTGGGGATTGAATCCACTTTGCCACTGAGCTACATCCCCGGCCTGATAAACTCCCCTTTTATTATCACTCTCAAATTCAATCCATTCCCCACTCCCCAGAGGTAACTAACAGTAAATAAAGAAAATAAAAGAACATTACATACAAGAAATACTTAATGTAAAAAAAATAAGTGAGTGCCAAAATAAAGTTATGGGAGAACACACACCAAACTAAGATGCTGTTATTCCATCTGGAACTTATTATTCTCTAAAGTGTGAGGGAAGAATATATTTTTTCCCCAGTGACTAGTCAGTTGTGCTATTATTATAAAATCTATTCACTAATTCCCCACTGATCCGTTATGCCACTTTTAACATGTATTACATCTGTCTCTACTCAGGCCCGGTTCGTGGACTGTCTATATCTGTAATGAACAATTTTAAAATTATAGCTTTAGAGCAAGCATGTCTATCTCTTAGGGTCAGTCATCCCTTATTACTCTTTTCCAAAATGTCCTGCAAATGTCCCTGGGGCTATTTTCATGAGTGTATTCTCTCAGATAGCTTTTGGGATTAAATTTTTAAGTGAAAGAATTAGAATTTTATTTGATATTTTATTATGGTTACAGATCAATTTATGGAGAATTGAGATATCCATAATACCAAGTCTTTCTATTTTGGAACACAGTGTTTCTTCCCAGTAATTCATGTCTTTTATGGCTCAGAGTATAATCATTTTGTCTTCCTTTGGTTTAGTACATATCCCATTAATTTAATTAAATTATCATGAACATTCAGAGTTATTCATTTTTGTGTATTTATTTATTTATTTATTTATGTTTATTTGGGAGTGGGAATTCAATCCAGGGGCATTCTGTCTCTAAGCTACACTCCCCAGTCCCTTTTTATTTTGAAATAGGGTCTTGCTAAGTTGTTGAAGGTTTCACTAAATCACTGAGGCTGGCCTCGAACCTGCAATCCTCCTGTCTCAGCCTCCCAAGTACTGGGATTACAGATATGTGTGACCACACCCAGCTATCATTTTTATGTATTCATTTTTATCATGAACCAATGTACCAAGTCCTATCACCAGAGCTTTGTTGTTGTTGTCATTGTTGTTAATCATTCCTGTTGTTTCCTCTCTTTAGTTTTCCAAATAGATTCTTATCATCTCAAAATAATGATAATTTTGTCACCCCTTTTATTAGCCTGGATTCTCTAGTGTTCAGAAATTAAGACAGTGATTTCTATAAGAATAATTTTGTAGGGACTATAATCTCATGTAATAGAACTTGCAAACTGGGGAACAAAACAGAGAAAGACAAAGAACGTGTAATAGAGTGAGTCAGATAAGGGTGATCAGTTGTTTGGTCCCATTAGACTGAGAATCAAAAGTAGTACATCTCTGGATTATGTATGGTAACAAGAGAGGTGCAGGGGAATTTACCCACATCTCTGCATCTGCCATTTGTCAAAGTCTCACCCCATGAATGTTAGCTTTGCCTCACTTCTGGGTTTTGCATGCAGGGGCACTGAGTGTTATACCAGGACTTTCCATGCCTCAAGATTAAGAAGGAAACTCCAGGGAAGGAAAGGCACATGGTATAAGTCTGGAGTAGGGCTCTGTCAGATTATATTAGCAATAAGACAGTCTCCAAGCACACAGAACAGGGCTTTCTGGGATAACAGATAGATGAGGCAAGGGGAATCTGCAGTGGTGTGTAAGAGATGACTGGTACAGTCCACCCCTTGGAGCCAAGGTCCTCTGGTGTTTCCCATCATACCATAATATAGAGCCAAACATACTGCTCTCACTGCATTCCTGGGAGAAGGGAGATCCAAGTCCAATTTTTCAGAGTCACATTCAAAGGTTTTTATAAGAGTGTTAATGTCATAGGCAAGCTTTTATAAAAGGGTTTAATGAAATAAGTTCCAGTCCCTGTTGCTACAGTTATACTGAGTATCTCTCACCTTTCACCAGGAGGTCCTCTGACTTTTCTTTTGGGATGCTTGCTAAAACAACCTCAGTCATTCTGATGTGATTTTAAATGTGTGACATATGTGCATTTACATTGAAAGTGGATTTCTTCTAGGCAAGCATAGAATTAGGTTTCACTTTTTAAATCAAGTCTGAAAATCACATCATTTTGAGTAGAGTACTTAAACTATTTACATTTAATGTAATTATCATTAAATTGGACATAACGATCATCTTGCTATTTGTTTTCTATCTGTCCTGTATTCCTTTTTATCATCTTTTTTGCCTCCTTTCTGATTCCGTTCATTTTAGGATTTTATTTTTCTTCACTATTGGCTCAATAACTACATCTCTTTTATTTACATTTTGTTGTGGTTGCTGTGGGATTTACAATTTGTTTTTAAACTTACTATGTTCCACCTCCAAATTATATTATGTTACTTCATGTTCTGTATAACAACCTTAAACAGTTTATTTTGATTTTCCCCTCTTCTACTTTGTGCTAGTATTATCATACATTTTACTTCTACTTATATTCTGAAGTTCACAATTCAATGTTATTTTTGTTTTATAAATTTTTAAAGAGATTAACAATGAAAAAATGTATTTTCTTATTACTATTTCTGGGGGCCATTCTTTTGTGTAGATTAACATTTCAGATATAATAAGATTTTCCCTCTCCCTAAATAATTTTTTGAACATATCTTACAGTGCAAATATGCTAGAAATAAATTTCATACTGCTTGGTTGGTCTGAATTTTCTAAACAGTATCCTTTCTTTTGAAGGATATTTGTTCTGTCCTGATACTCTATTCACTTTTCTTCCAAGTGATTCATTTGAGGTAATTTCAATCATTATATTTTCAAGTTAATTTTTTCAGGATCTAATCTTTATATTTTCTATTTCACATATCTTATTTCTAGAAATTCCATTTCAGTCTTATATTTATATATTTCATTTTTTCCTATCCTGTTTAGGTTTTCACTGCCTTCTTGAATATATAAAACATATGTTTTAAGATTTTTATCTGCTACTTTCATCATCTCTGTCATTTAAGGGTCTGTTTTTATTGATTAATTTTTCCTCTGTTTATGGTCTGTATTATTGGGCTCCACTGAATACCTGTTAATTTTATATGGAATGCCAGACATTGTGATTTTACACTGTTCGGTGCTGAGTTTGGATTATTTCTTTATATAGGTTGGATTTTGTTCTGGTATGCAGTTACTCGTAATCAACTGAATCCTTTCAATGTTTGCTTTCAAGATTCATTAAGACATGTCTAGAGAAGTTTTAAGTCCAGAGCTAGTTTAACTCAATAACTATGGTGATGCTCCTCTGAGAACTTGACCTGATGCTAGCCATGTCTCTTGCATATCTCTTTCCCCTCTGGATGGCTATCACACAAACTATTCCAGCCCTCTGCAAGCTCTGGGAATTGTTTTGTTTGCTACTTTCCAGTGGTTCTTCTCTGGATTTGGGCCATTTCCTTTAATGTGTGCATAGATTAGTACTCATCCAAATATTTGGAAGACTATACTGTCTGTCTATCTGTCTCTCTCTCTCTCTCTCTCTCTGTCTCTTTCTCTCTCCCTCTCTTTTCCTCCTTCCACTCTGGTACTGTGCCTCTCAAATTCTATTTACCTTAACTTCACAGCCTCTGATCTATTTGAATCTTCCCTACCTTCTCTGCAACTCTAGGCCAATTTTAAGTGATTTAAGTGATTTATTCCCTTATGTCCTGGAAAAGAAAGCCATTTGCATATAATTATAATTCAGAAAAGAGGGTTTTTTAACAAAAATAACGTTTATTATAAATTAAGCAGATTCTGATTGTTTGGCAGAGGTGATACTTTTGGAGAATTCTTCCTTTATGATTTAGATTTCTAGTTTGTTTCCAGAAATCAGGTATGTTAAAACAAACTATAAGTATACATTTGTAGTTTACATTTTTATTTCACTAATTGTCAAGAAGAGAAAGAAGATTGAAGTAAGTCTGATGAGTTATGTTTGGGACTCATGCTTGAGGTCCTGTTAATATCAGGTGACGATGTTCTAAAATCAGTTGGATCCATGGCTTCTGGCACTCAAGAGAGTTCTGAACTGGAAATAGAAGTTTAAGAGTTGCTTTTATTACTATGGCTTTGTAGTATAGTTTGAAGTCAGGTATTGTGATGCCTCCTGCGTGATTCTTACTGCTGAGAACTACTTTGGCTATTCTGGGTTTTCTGTTGTTCCAAATGAATTTAAGGACAGATTTTTCTATGTCAGTGAAGAATGACTTTGGTAGTTTAATGGGTATTGCGTTGAATCTGTAGATCAGTTTT